>JAGKTI010000784.1:19177-35037 GCA_018397915.1 Birgus latro | reverse complement strand
CTTTTTCTTGGAAGGAACAGTATGCGGGCCCATGGCCCTTGGTTCCTTCTTTCTTGCATAAAATATATATATATATATATATATATATATATACCGCATCTATCTACCTACCTACCTATCTATCTATATTGGCCTAACTTTGGGCAACAATATGGTGCTACGAGAAATGTTGACTTTTCATTCCTAACCATCATTAACTATAGTTTAGTAACGGTTGGAAGCTGACGTCATACTGCATTTTTAACTCAAAATTAGCCCACGAATCACCTCCCGTAATCAATGCGCCAACTCCATCACAAAACTAACCCAAAAGTTCTATCCCCGACGCCCTAATCCCGCAAAGGATGGCCGCTGACAAAACGCCTCCAAGTTGCTCTGTCACTCATCATTTGACTGCCCTTCCCCCAACTCACTCACTCCTCCTTTGTAATGTATACCTCCCCTCCACCTCATCCTCGGTCTCCTCCTGCCTCCACTTCACCTACATACGCCTTCTTAAATTAGTCTTTAATTTTCCATTCTCTCCACATGTCCAAGCCACCTCAGAGTATTTCTCCTAAATTTCTCAGTCACATCCACATCCACCCCACAACGTTCTTTCACCTAAGAGTTGCTTCCATTTAACACTTTCCCAGGAGCCTACCCCTGAGGGTATTAATTTCATAGGGCCAAATCCCAAGTCTTCTAATTTGGGTCTACCTTTTAGTGCTTTACCCACCCATTGCACCCAATTTTCACCCTCCTTTCTCCCAGGTGGAAAGCTTTTCTTCAAGCAAGTTAATGTTGAACATATCTTTTAGCAACTCATATAATTCAGCATACAGCATTCCTAACTATGCGTGTAGTACTTATCACAAGGTTTATGGAATCCAGCATAGATTGGGTATGGTAAATGCCATCCATCATCCAATCCTATGTTGCCCCAAGAGAAGCATAGGAGGCCAAGTTGGTCCTGAAATTTAAGATGATAGTAACCAGCCTCACTCATCCCTGAATGGCATTTCATGAACAATAAACTCCAACCACCCCTTGGAGATAAACCTACAGCCTCAATCTGACTGGAGCGCCTTAATTAAACCACCAAGCGCCATAATTTGGTTATATAGTTACCACCCAGCACAGTAAATGGTTTCCTGGAGTACAGGAAACTATTTGGTTTGTCAGTCAGTGTAGTCACCCATAGGCAAAAGGATGAGGGAAGAGTGAAGGAAAGAGAGACAGAAGAGGAGTGTAAAGTCACCCAGAGGAAGAAGCATGAGGAAAGAAAGAGGGAAAGGGAGATAGAAGAGGAAGGAAGGAAGAGAGGAAAGGGCTGACACCCAAAGCTGCACTACACTGACATGCTCTTCTTTGAAATGCTGGCTCATAAGGAGATACAGTATAACATTAAGCTTACCTCACCCTAGTGTACAGGGTTCTTTCCTGTAGTAGACCAGTCATGGACTACCATGCTGGCTGTCAATTTATTTTATTTATTTATTTTTTTAATGCAAGGAAGTTGGGCTATAGATACATAGATAGATAGCATGAACCAAAAGCCGTAAGCCCAAAAGATCGTTCCTTCCAAGAAAAAATAAAAACAAGGTAAGAAAGCCAAATTCAGTATCAGTTCACTTTGAAATGACTGGACACAATGTGTTTAAAAGACTGAAGTAAACAGACAGAGGAAGACAGTTCTAGAGTTGACCTGATGCATGTCCTGTATATGAAAGACAAGTGAGTGTCAACTCTTGCATTAGAGAGCCTGACAGAAATGAGGTGAGAGTTTGTTGCTAAACTGGTGCTATGTGCCCACAATAGTGGTGAAAGAAGGCAAGCAGATAGTTCAGAGCAGCAGTGACCATTGAAGCAGCAGTAGAAAAGCAATAAAGATGCAACTGAGTGGTGATAAGCCAGACTGAAGGGTGCCTTTAACTCCTTATTGAGAAGAACTGTATATGAAGCAGGAAGGCATAATGAAGAGCTAGCACAAAGTTAATGTGTGTGGGGAGCCTTCCCACATATAAGGGTTGTACTCTACTCAGGGGCAAATAAAACTGTATATGTCGACAAATGTGCAGGGGTAAAGAATACATGAATCTGGCTTAGCACACCTAAGCTCTTGGAAAAAGATTATCATTCATTATCCAATCCTATGTCGCCCCACAGAGAAGCGTAGGAGCCCGGGGCTAGGCAAGTTGTTCCATGAGAGTGACCAGCCTCACTCATCCCTGAATGGCATTACGTGAGCAATAAACCCCAACCACCCCTTGGATATAAACCTTCACCGGCTCAATCCGATTGGAACGTCGTAATTACCCACTAAACCACCAGGCGCCAAAATTTGGCTATATGGTTACCACCCGGCATAGTAAATGGTTTCCTGGTGTACAGGAAACCACTTGGCTTGTCACTCAGTGTAGAGTCACCCACAGGCAGAAGGACGAGGAAAGAATGAAGGCAAGAAAGACAGAAGAGGGAGGGTTACTACAATCTCTCCAAGATAAGTCCCGGAACAAGGGAATCCCAAGTATTTCAATGATGATGCAGGATTGAGTTGGCTATTGTTAAAAATTAAAGGATAATCCTGTCAAAGATTTTGACAGGTCAAAAGATGTAAGAACCAAGTTTTTGAAGCATTAAAAACAAGATTACTTTTACCCCAATCAGAAATATGTCATCAGACATTTGGTGTGCCACAGCCTTAGCTCTTGTTTGTTGAAGTAACCGCAGAATGGAGTACAGCAGGTTGAATATTTGTAAATATTAAGTGTTGCAGATTCAATTCATTTAGAGAGTAGAACCACACTGTAGTAAAGGTTTGAAGCCTATGTTCTTGAAATTTACATCTTGAGGAAATATGGGATTTGGCCGTACTAGTACAGCATATAAGCACAGCCGGCTCTGGTAAAGATCTATGATAGTCTGCCCCGGTGAACAGACCATGGAGCTTGATGGGCTGAAACGCTGACCCTAGTAAAATCCGTAATTATCTAGAGAAAGCATACAGGGTTGCCACATCACATGAAATCATATATGAACAGATTTTACGAAAGTCAGCATTTCAGCTCAGCGAGCTCCCACACTCTATTCACCTGGGCAGACTTTTTTTCTTAGTGGTTCCTGCTGTGCTGTATTCAAGCAGAGGCTATAAAACGCCCTGACATCACATCTCAACTATGTAATTGAGTGGTGGGACTAAGGAATCCTGTGCTCCAATTAGGAACACCTCATGATGTCACAGACAAACTCCAATCAACTCCCTCCCTCTCCTGTGCAGTGGCCACCCGACTTCTAGCCATGCCCTTCACACACTCAGCTCCAACCCAGGCAGGGTGATGAATGTTTCAAGGGCTTCAAGAGTCAACCCACAATAGCATGCTGCATGAAGTGAAAAGAAAGGTGGAGGGAAGGGTGGAGTCATCAGTGTATGAAGGGATAGGGTTAGATATACAGCTTATATCACTAATGATCAGAAGGAATTGGTGATAGGAGAGAACCAGGAGGACCACCACTACTGACAGCCCTAAAAGAACCGTAGCTGTCTACAACAGCAGCTATAGAACGACCAGAAAGGAAGCTGGAGATGAAGGCACAGATGGTAGGACAGAAATCGTAAGAAGGCAGTTTGGAAATTAACATTATATGTCAGACTCAACTGAAAGCCTTTGAGATGCAAAGTGCAATGGGAAAGCTTTCACCATAGTCCTGAAAGAAGGATGAATAGGTGTCTCAAAGGAATGTGAAATTGTCAGTGAAATGTCACTGGCAGAACCCATACAGGCAATCAGAAAGGTTATGATAGCAGAGGTGCAATTTTTTATAAATTGATTTAAAAACTTCAGATATACAGAATGCTAAAGTAATTGGGCAACAATCAGAGGGATGGCACTGGCCACCCTTGCCTTTCCCCTTGAAGATGTACTCTTCCCTCTTGGCCACATTTTAAGCCGCCTCATCTGGGCTTAATATGTTATGGACTTTCAAATTAATGTAACAGATATGGTACAGTATATTCCATTCTTCCCTCATCATCACCATCAATGCACCTTCTACAAAATGAAATGAAATTAGTTCCCATTTATTACTTTCTTGCTTGAGAAACACTGCCATCTCCAGTGGTCTTCCACTGAACAACCTCAGTGACAAGAACTAGTTTCAATCCAATACTTTACCCCTTCATCATGATGCCAAATCCTCCTACTACCAAATCTTATTATTCAGCTTACTAGAGCAAGGGTTAGTAAAAACTATATACAGTATGACCCCAGTTTAATGTTGCACCTCCGCTGCAAAGAACACTGTCAGTGGGAAGAATGAAATACAGTACATAAGTTCTCATTACTATGAAGGGTTTAATTGAAGGGCATTTGATTGGCCTTTAGTTCTTGGGAAATATACGCCTCCACCTTAACTACAGCCTTACACTTTAGATTGATTCAATCTGCCAAAAATCATTAATCATTTTAAGAATATAAAAGAATTTTGCCCAATTTTCAAATGTCACTGAGTACAAAAGTACTTTATTCTACAAAGAGCCAACACAGAAGGATACATGATCTTCCTGGGACTGAAGTGATGAATAGTCTCAATCCACCTTAAAGTTAAATACAGTATTTAATGCTTTTCTCTTCCTGTCAGTTGGATGGATGGCTACTGCAGGTCACTCAGTTTTAAATCCGTCCCTTTCTCCTTGAAGATGCGCTCTGCCCTCTTGGCTGCCATTTTAAGCCGCCTCTTCTGTTCTGACACTCGTAACCCACTGGTCATCAGCTTAGCTATCAAAGATACATCAAGCGTAGTTATTATTTATACAGTGGTGAGACACTGTGTGGTGTGATGTGATATGGTATGACAGTGTTAGCTGGGTTCCATTACTCCAGTATTTATACAGTGGTGGGAAAGCATGTGGTGCAGTGTGGTGTTTTGTAGAGCTTGTTTGCTGACTCAAAAGCTACAGCCCAGGCTCACTGCTATTTATCTATCTATAGCCAGATGCCATAATCCTGTAAGGAGTGGTCGTCTGTCTCTGAGTTGGTGGTTTTACAGGGAGAGGCACTAACCCCCTGCCAACCCACTTGACACATAGTGAACACATGTGGGTTGGTTATATGGTTACCACCCAGTGTTGTGAAAGATTTCCTGGCTTACAGGAAACCATTAGGCTTGTCACTCAATGTAAAGCCACCTCAAAAGGAAAGAGTAATAATAAAAATAAGTAACTAGGAAGATGGGAAAAATAGGAAAGGAGGATGGCAGGTGCTGAGAAAGAATGATAAAGGTGAAGGAAGAAGTAGGCATCTTGATATAAGCAAGTGGATGATGGTCACCAGCTAACACAAAGCTAGGTATAAGCAAGTGGATGATGGTCACCAGCTAACACAAAGCTAGGTACAACTTAATAATTAGCACCAGGTTGTGGCATCGGTGTTGGATCCTACCCTTCCTATCTCTGTTTTAGAGAGAAGTACCGGTGTATTTAGTCTGACGATGATGGTGGTTGAGGTGATGAAGATGCTTCAAAAGTGAAGATTTTCCGATGCCTCATGTAATACGCGCCACCATTACCTCAAGTCTGCATGTCTAGCTTGCTGTTAATTACTAAATCGATCATATTCAACCACAGTATTTACTCTAAGCCAATCACAGCATTTCCCTCCCACATCAAGCATGAAGGGCACGTGCACAGGAGCCCAGGTGCCTGCCTAACTCAGTGCACTGTTGACAGCATGTGGTGTGCAAGTTTTGTTTTTTTTCTTTTTTCCCCCATGCTTCCTCCACCTGCCCACTGTAACTATGGCCAATCGTAACCCTCCTAAGTCTATAACTTTTCTGAGGAAGGGGAAGAAGCCAACATTAACTTTCACTCAAAAGTTTAAGGAGCACTGAGAGTGGTGAGAAGAAAGCCAAAGTTGCCCACCATAACAGATTCAACAAGGACAATCTCTCCAACTGGCCGTGTTGTTTACCAACCACTGCTCCAACTGGATGCGTCAGCGTATCATGCATTATAAATCCTCATTTATTACTTTCAGAGGTATGCTTATAAGAATGCCCAGTAGCTGTGGTAATCCAGGTATGATAACAAGTAACCTGTGAAAGACTCATTCCACCTATAATAACAAACTCATGATCTCGAGTTATATAATTTTGGTATGGTATACAGCTATGTAATACAAATGGTTAATTGCTGAATTGTGACTGCAAGAAGTGTGTAGAAAAAAATTGGAAGGTATTCAAGGAAGCAGGCAGGTCATCACCAGAAGTGTTTACGAACAACCTCTCCAACTGGCGGCGTTGTTTACCAACCACCACTCTGACTGGATGTGTCAGTGTATCACACATTCTAAATCCTCACTTATAGCTTTCAGATTTATGTTTATAAAAATACCAAGTAGCTGTGGTAATCCAGAAATAAGTAACCCGTGAAAGATTAATTTCAACAGAAAATATGGACAGGCCGTGCCCGTTTGCTAAAGAATTAAGCTCAACGAATCAACAACTCTTCCGACGACACAGAGGCAGCTGAGGATGATAACGACAGTTTCTGTTGCCTCCACACTGGACTTTCAGGGAGGATGATGATGAGAAAGCGGCACACAGGCAGCAGCACACTCACCTTGTGCTGAGAGGCCGTGGTCCACCTCATGCCTTGGAACCCCTCCCTTGTCCATTCAAGCAATATTGTCAGTCAGAGTCAGGTAAGAATCTTACAAAACTGATAATCTCCATATGCTCTGCTAATTCTTTTCCAGGATGTTAGTGTTCACTGATGACCAGTTTGATGTTGGTTTGGGGGTAAGGGGGCAAATTTCCCAAAATGACAGACTCACAAGTAATTTACCCCGTAAGACTGGTTATTTCTAACTCGCAGAATTCCAAAATCACGGCGTGTTATCAGTCTCACAAGAGCGCAATTTAGGAGATTCTACAGCACAGTAGATCAATTTCCAGTGGCAAGGACCTACCTAGCTCCATTTAGTATTTTTCACTGGTGTGCAAATGACCCATTAACAAACACATGCTATATCCATAAAATCCTAATAGCTAATCCTTGTTCAATTTCAGGATTTTTGTGACACAATGTCTAAAAGTGCAACAGTATCTTACAAAACTGGTTATGTGTATAATGATAACACTGCATGATGATGACAATGATGATGTGACACATTACCTGCAAACAAGAATCCACTGCAATAAAAAATGGCAAGAACTCCCATATTACTTCCTTCGAGATATACTGCAGAAACCTAAGGCTAGAATACCATTGTCCTGTACATTCAAGTTTAGAAGACCAGCCTACTTATACTGGTGGCATCATATGGATGTAAAAACTTCCATTCACCTCACAGGGATAAAAATCTTGCTCACGACAATGCTATCACTCTGATAATTGCACTCTAACCACTGAGTCTGCTGGCACCACAAATGAGTATACATTCAATGTATAAATAAATGAAGTGTCAAATCATCATCATCTATTCCAGTGTTGTCCCATGAAGAGCGTAGGAGCCTGGGGCTAGGCAAGTTGGTCCTGACATTTAAGATGAGAGTGATCAGCCTCACCCATCTCTGAATGGCATTACGTGGACAATAAACCCCAACCACCCCTTGGATATAAACCTGCACCGGCTTAATCCAATTGGAGCGCCTTAATTACCCACTAAACCACTAGGCACCATAATTTGGTTACATGGTTACCACCCAGCATAGTAAATGGTTTCCTGGTGTACAGGTAACCATTTGGCTTGTACAGTCACCCACAGACAGAAGGAACGAAGGAAGGAAAGAAAGACTGAAGAGAAAAGAAGGAAAGAAAGACTGAAGAGAAAAGAAGGAAAGAAAGACTGAAGAGAAAAGAAGGAAAGAAAGACAGAAGAGGAAAGAAAGTCAGGAGAGGGAGGTCATCTGAAAGCAGTACTACATTGAGTGAGTGGATGGTGAGCACCCCCACCTACCACTATGAAAGGTTAAATAATAATGTAATAATAATAATAATCATCATCATCTGGACTCCTTTCCCACCCTAGGGCAGGGTGAGGAGTAGCAACATCCAGACAGCTTAAGTTTGCCTAATTCAATAGACCATGTTTCCAAACACTCATCAATCATGCCCGTTGAATCTTGGCTCCTTCAGATGGGCCAAAAAAATTTCACCATGTTCTGTAGTTTAACATATACCTACCTGATAGCCAATAATAATAATCTATCTATCTACTGCCAGACGCCATAATCCCGTAACGGGTGGCCATTTGACTTTGAGTTATTTGTTTTACGAGGAGGGGCACTAACCCTCCACCAACCCACTTGTTGACATGTAGGGAGCACAACGGTTTGGTTATATGGTTACTACTCAGCATGGTAAACAGTTTCTTGGCTTACAGGAAACCATTTGGCTTGTCACTCAATGTAAAGCCACCTGTATATGAAAGAAAAGCAATAAGAAGTGACAGGAAAGATGGGAGAAATAGGAAGAGAGGAGGGCAGGCACAGAAAGGAAAGATGGGAGAAATAGGAAGAGAGGAGGGCAGGCACAGAAAAAGAAAGATAAAGGCTAAGGAAGAAGTACGCAGCACTACATCAAGTGAGTGGATGATGGTCGCCACCACCTACCACTAATAATAATAATAATACAGTAGTAATAATACTAAGTGGTAGGTGGGGGCACTCACCATCCACTCATTCGATATAGTGCTGCTCTTGGGTGCCAGCCCTTTCCTCTCTTCCTTCTTTCCTTCCTTCCCCTTCAGTCTTTCTTTCCTTCATTCTTTTCTCTTCCTTCTGTCTATGGGTGACTTTACACAAGCCAAATGGTACTATGCTGGGTGGTAACCATATAACCAAATTATGGCACCTGGTGGTTTAGTGGGTAATTAAGGTGCTCCAATCGGATTCAGTCAGTGCCGGTTTATATCCAAGGGATGGTTGGAGCTTATTACTTACATAATGCCAGTCAGGGATGAGTGAGCCATGTCACTCTCATCTTAAAAGTCAGAATCAACTTGTCTAGCCTCAGGCTCCTACACTCCACTGGGGTACCACTGGATTAGATGATGAATGAATGAATGAATGAATATTAAAAATTAGCTCAATACTTTTTACTCTAACTTGGCCTAATCTATATCATGAGTAATAAGGTATTACAAAACACTAACACTAGAATTTGATGCTAGTCACAAAGAAGTGCTACTGACGACATGTAAAACTGTGGTATTATCTTCTGCCACTAAACTATGATAAACAAGCTGCAAAAGGATGAAAATTTGGGCTATGTTTGGGGAGAAAAAAAAACAAACAAAAACTTACCTCTAATATCCACTAGGTAATTCAAAATAATCACATTATCACAGCAGCTTTTGGCAATGATTGGGTCTTGGCCTTTCAATCTCCTCCGTAACAGATTAAGCTCCCGCCGTCTCTTCTTCTCTTTCTCAAGAACACGCATTTCTGATTTGCTTTGTCTAATAACTGGTTCCTTCTTCTTTGTAACACTGTTTTTGGATTTTAATTCCTTTTTTGCTATACGAATAAGAACCAACCTGAGTTTTTTTGCCTCCGTCCTCTTCTTGCGTGCCATAAACTTACTTAACTCTAATTTCTCTGCCTTTGTGAGCATCTGCTTCTCTTTCCCTGTCTCTCCTGCTTGACGGATCATATTAGCCTTCTGTTTGGCCATGGCTCTGAGTTTTGGCACAACTTTTCTCCGCACCCAAACATCCTCATACACTGTCATAAGTTTATTCTTCTCATACTGGAATTCAGGGAGGTAATCTCTTGCCTTTTTCTGTTTTTCCTTCTTTGCTGCCTTGTGTGCTTCTTCCTCTGTAAACTGTGAGTTAGGTTCTTCTCCAGCAACATCCTTCCCTTGCTTTTCTTTCTTTCCCTCATTATTTGAAGAGACAGATGTTATATATATATCTCCTTCTTCTCCTTTCTTACATGCTTTGGTGACATCTATAGAATTGGCCTGGAAACTTTTCTTCACTTTTTTGGGCACACTGTTTTTGCCATCAGAAGAAATTTGCTCTCCTATTTCAAAGTTTGTTTCAACAATTTCAAAGTCTGTTTCAACTTCTAGTTTCTTTATTAGATTCTTTTCCTGCAACTTTTTCTTTGCATCTTTTTCATCACTGTTGATTTTTACACTTTTCTTTCTTAACTTGTCTAATGTCTTTAACTCCTTCTTCATGATCTTAAGATTTTTTGGAATCTTCTTTTTCAATTTACTACCCTTAACTTTTAATTTTTCTTCTCCAATCTTTCCTGTCTTTAACTGCTTCAAATCTGATTTTGACTTTGGTGCTGACACCATGGCTGATGATTCCTGAAAAATAAATAAATAAATAAATAAAATACAGGTATACCCTAGATTAACGATGCAATTGGTTAGGTAAAAACCCACCGTTTGGCGGGATATTATACATCAGGGTAGATTTAACATGTAAGGTACCATTATGGGATGCATTTCTCAGCCTTGGGTTCCTCCCCCCGACCAAGTCCAAAATCCACCCAAATGAGCCTAAAAACAAGTTTAAAGCCAATCTAAATGGCCTAACAGCTGTAAAAAAAAAAAAAAGCTACTGATAACCTAAGCCTAACACCTTTAAATAACTCACTAAAACCAACAAGTAAAATCTGGAGGTTGTCTAATATAAGTCTGGAAAAGATCAAGCTTACTACACTGTACCGCAAAATGACAATGTTCACCCCACCTATGGCTAAAACACATTAATCTAAGTCTAAAAACAGTTTATAAATCAACCTAAACACAGTTTTGGTCTATCATCAAAAACGGTTAAAAAAAAAATAAAAACCCATCGTTAAACCAGGGTTTGGCCATCGTTAGGCAAGGTATGGTGGTATTTCTACACCCATCGTCAAGCTGGGGTATCGCATCAGGGGGTATCATATATTGAGGTATACCTGTACACTCCATTTATCTACAGTATCTATAGCCTGACACCTTAATCCCATAAGAGGTGGCAACAAATTAATTACAGTACAGTACTGTACCTGTCACCCTGCCCTCTGCCATTAGGCTCAGTGTGCATTTGGCGGAGGGTTAGTTCCCCTCCCTGTAATACCACTAACTCAAAAGACAAATGACCACCCCTTACAAGAATGTATCGTCTGGCTATAGATAGACAGACGAACTCCATGGGAGCCAGCATGTGCACAGATGCACTCCATCCCCTGAACTCTCATTCTGCAAGTGAATGCCATCACAATTTCTTATTATGAACGACAGTCTGAGTAATTATGTGCCAGTTATACTTACTCTATTAAACTGCTATCGGTACTTACTATTACTCTTCTTTCCTTTTCAGGTGGACTTACACAAAGTGTCAAGCCAAATGGTTTCCTGTACATTTACAACGCTGGGCGGTAACCATAACCCACACATGCTCCCTCTGGGTTAACAAATGAGTTGGCAGAGGATTAGTGCCCCTCCTCGTGAAACCACTAACTCAAAATACAAACGACCAACCCTTACGGAATATATCGTCTGCCAGATAGAACTCCACGAGAACCAGCATGTGACATAGGCACTGCGTCCCCTGCACTCCCATTCTGTAGAGGAATGCCACCACAACTTCTTTATATTATGAACAACAGTCTGAGTAATTATGCACCGATTATACTTACTCTATTAAACAGCTATCAGTAGTTACCTGTGCAATGATTCTGACACCTTCCTCCGCTCCGATATTATGGTGAAACTTTCTTATGGGTAGCGCCGCGTAGTTTATGTTCCTGCCGCCAGGGCCCCACTCCCCAGTGAGGCGCTGATGCAGTGGCGCCATATTTATGCTCCTCGACTGACTCCCGGACTCGAGGAGCTACCGGACTGAACTCCTATATATCGGAAAAAGTCTGATAAAGCACTTGATGTAGTGCTGCCTACTTCTTCCTTACCCTTTATTATTATTTTTCTGTGCCTGCCCTCCTCTCTTCCTGTTTCTCCCATCTTTCCTGTCACTTCTTATAGCTTTTCTTTCTTTTACAGGTGGCTTTACATTGAGTGACAAGCCAAATGGTTTCCTGTAAGCCAAGAAACCATTTACAACGCTGGGTGGTAACCATATAACCAAACCATACGTGCTCCCTACGTGTCAACAAGTGGGTTGGTGGAGGGTTAGTGCCCCTCCCTGTAAAACAAATAACTCAAAGTCAAATGGCCATCCCTTACGGGATTATGGCGTCTGGCAATAGGTAGATAGATAGACTGACTCCCGCGCCTTCTGAAATCAGCCAATGAATCCGAAAAATGTAGTGCCATGGTCCACTTCGCAGCTTTCGGAAGCAACAGCGAAACATACAGAAAACTGAGAATACTGCTTTACCATGATGGATTTAACTAGTGAGGTGTTTCAACATGGCGGCCAAAGTCACACGCTCGCTGCGGGGATAGCCCCTCCACATAAACTAATGCGTCGCTTCTCTACCATACTTATCTCAATCTATAAATTCCCCAATCCCTCTTGAAAACAATCAGTTTAACAAACTACAATTTGAAAAAATACAGGCAGCTATGGTTATTTTCATCTTAGTAATTTGCGAAGTTCAAATGTGACAGTACTGAAATTAGTAAGATGTGCCAATCGAATAATTTTCACCAGTTTGACATGTTCAAATGGCATGGGGGCGTGGGGGGAGGTACTTTTGAGCAATTTGAAGAAACAAAGCTAAGCAAAAGGGAAGATCTAATTTAGATGTTTCAGGCACTGGCCCCCTTCTGCCTGCCCCAGCTTTCTGTGCCATAGGAAATTAAGGCTTCTAATATGTAATAAATGCATTCTGCATTCGTCTTTGCCATTCATTACTCATCAATAAAGTAGCTTCTTTACTTCATACTTGTAAACATACACATACCTGACCTTACACACTTCACATTCCTCCACTCATCTGCTTCATTCCTTTTCATCTTTGTTTCACAAGATGCCATCACAGTTTACCCTGCATAAATGAATACAATCACCACTTCCTCTCTCTTACATTCATCTCTGACATTTCTTGCATTCCACAGTCTTATGACTTTGTCTGTTTCCAAAGTTTAAAAGAAAAAAAAAATGTAATTACTTTGGAAGACACCTTTTATTTTAGCACAGGGCAGGTATCATACAAGCAGCTGTCAAGCTGGAGATACAGTAACAAGTGCAACAAAGTGAAGTTACTGGGGAGTCTGCCTGTCCTTGGGAGCAAACTGTATATACACAATGAGGCAGTAAACTGTCCAGTGGGATACACCACAGCATAATTCTAAGATCTTGACATGGAATGACTTATGGCTCTTCAAATACAGTACTTTCAACAAAACTGAAAGTGTTCCTGTACACTGTGTTGCACATATGCTGATGAACATGAATCTTAAAAACATGTATGACTAGTGGGACACAGACATTGCAGAAGCAGTGAAACAGACTCCTGGAAGTCTTGTACACAGTCAGAACACTGAGACAAAAACACTGATGTGACAACTCTGGTACAATTGTTGCTTACACATACTGTAAACACATTACATCAGGGTTTTTAATTACAGCATATGTACAATGCATGTTATTAACATGCAAAAAATATAGATTTATATATAAATATTTCTCAAACTCATTCACAGGCTGCTGTAAAACAAAAAATGAAATCGTATGAATGTATTGACTAGGCATCTTTAATGCAGTTTCTGTATCAACATTATTAGCTCTCAATCTATTCAGCCTATCATGTACAAAGGTATGTTAAAACAAAGCAAGCAGGGGGCTGTGAAAAACTGCATCACAACCTCCTGCCACATTTCTGAGAGAGGAATGGATTAGCTTAAGACAACATAAACATTACTGTCTGTATCTGTGTGCAGGTTATGTGTTGTTACTGTTTTCTCTTATATCTCAACCTTGGAAATATTCTGAAATCCCTGACAGTCAACAAAAGTACAGTAATGTCTATTTTTGTCTGTGTACTTCATTCAATAATGCAAATAATATTACCATCATCTGCTTCTATGGAATATCTAAAAAAAAAAAAAAAATAAAAAAAAAGTACTGCCTGCCAAAGGAAGGCAGCTGCTAGCTTGTGGCTGATGGGTCTGCTCAACCAAACTGACTGGGACAGCAACAACAAACATAATCTTAGAATCACTGTATGATAGGAAGAGTTTAAGGATGACGTCAAGTAACCTAAAAATCTAACTGAACAGGTACAATTTATGTATTGTACCAGTAAACAGAATTTTACTGTGCCCTACTTTACAACTTACTTCTATATTTTCATTCTTCTTTGAAAGATAAATAAAGGATGGAGAACAGAACAGTAATAACAGCACTCCAGTCAGTTCTAGGTGAAAGCTATGAGTTACAAATAAACAGGTTACCTTTCATATATTGCTCCTAGTACCATAAGTATTATTGATATCATCTCATACTAGGAAGGATTTGAAGGAAACCAACTGAGATCTCTAGGAATGACTGTTAGGACACAAAACAGTTCAATTTTTTCATGCAAAGAAGAAAGAATCAAAGCCCAAATGACCAGGAAAAGGGCAGTGTGGTGAAAATATACTTTCCATGTCTGAACATCTAGTCATTCATAGTTTGTAGTTCCTTTACTGCATCAAAACCTAATGAAATCTTCCTAAGCTAACCAGAAATTTTCCAGTAGTCTAGAAAGGATGGAATTTCACTTCATTATTTGCAAACTCAAGGAGTGTAAAAGGACTGCTGACCCTAGCATGTCTACACAGTACACCCATATCATCACAGGGAAGAAAATAAGATACAGGTGTCCATGTAATGACAGCCAGTAATATAGGAACAGTCTAGAATGCATTACTAGAAGATAAACTGCTGACATGTTGAAAAACAACCTAAGCTATATGCCCTCCTTAGTCATAATACTGAAGTTTCCTACTTCAACCAGTTAAAAGACATGGTGCTTCCTCTAAAAGCAATCCTCCTACTGAGGCTGGCCAGAATACAGCTGATGTTTGCTATGGACTGGAAACTAAACCAAGTGCCAAGACCCAAAATTACATCCCATCAGGTGCTGAGAACTATTAAGAGAAGAAATCTGAGAGGTGTAATAATGTAAAGAGTTGCAGCTCTGACTCGGACTACTTATGGGTGAATATTTTCTGCCTAAGAGTGATGACTGTGTGACTTGTTGCCAAACTTGTAGCCACATTTCACTCACATAGCAGTACCTCCCAGGGTAAATGGTTATTCTCCCATGAAGGCTGCTGACATCATTAAACAATATTAAGTGTCCCAACATACTGTGTTTTGGGCACATGACAGTATATATATATGTCCCTAAAGTCCCTTTCTTCACAGCCTGAGCAGAATTTCATGCATGAGTCAACTTTGCAGTGCATAAATACATGTGCAAAGTTTCAGTGGTGGGTTCACTTATTGCCCATGAAGGCCAAACTTCGCATACAAGACTTGGAACATACATAGCAAATTTTTCTGGCTCTGTTGGTCACAATTTGTATACAGGGCAAATCATGTTTTGAAAAAGGCTGCATACAGATAAGCAGTCTGCATACAGTGATTGGTGGTCTCATATCATTTACTGCACAGCGGAAGAGAGGATAATAACTGAGACTCTTCTTTCTTCTTGGACTAGTGTCCCCAAGAAGCTAAAAAAAATAAATAAATAAAAATAAATAAAGCTATGCTCTACACTGCATATGAACTGTGACTGGTGGAAACTGGATTATGGTGATGGAAATGATGATGAGGATGATGAGGATAATGATAATTTGATGATAATGATGTACACCTGTACTAATGTATCTGCTCTTATCCTATTTACTCTGAGGGTAAAAACTGTCAAACTGTAAATAACTACACTGCATTAAGCATTATGTAATGAAAGCCCTGAAATTA
>JAGKTI010000784.1:0-14160 GCA_018397915.1 Birgus latro | reverse complement strand
TGTGCATGAAAAATGATTTGATAAATAATAAAGTGCACTAGCTAAAATCCAATGGTAATGAATGATTCTTCACTACAGAACCCTATTTCACAAGCACACAGTGTGATGGATGAATGAACAACAGAAAAAATGCATACAGACCCAGTTGTTTCATACATCACTGATCAGTGTCTCTTCCATGCACTACCCATCACACTCCTATAAATATCCAACCTCTCTCTTTTTCAGCCATGCTTCATGACTCCATGCATCAGACAGCACACTGTCAGTACCAAGAAACAAAATACTTAAATTAATGAATGCTGGTAAACTCAAGCTCCTCCCTATCATACAGAACTGCACAAGTTTAAGATAGGCATTATAATCTTACAAAACAGAACCAAGATGAAGTTTTAAGCCATACACTCCCTCTTGAAGGAGTTATGGTGCCTATTAAGAAGACTCCAGGTGATACATGTATCTTTTTGCTATCAGATGCCCCTTGTGTCAAGATATTGTACAGTGTACATATACAGTGCATGTGAGCTCCTGTATTAGCTATGCACTCAAATCTAATTGCAGTACTGACTTCTTTTAGTGGCCAATATACTTACCAATGTAAATAATACTGTATGTAACACAACTTTCTAAAATAAATATGTACCACAACTTTAAACGATGTTCTTTGTATTTATGGCTAAAAAAAAAAAAAGTATCCCAGCTCAATACACTATATAGCATGCCCTCATTTTAGGATGACGATGCATTTGAAAAGCCCCATCACAACGATTTATCGTAAATGGAGTCAATTAACATACAGAATGGGTTCAACAAGAATAAAAAGTCTAAAAACAAGTTTCTAACTCACTTAAACTGGTAATTATTTCACTTCACTTGCTGCATTCCACCTAAAATGTCTAAAAATTGGCTTGCAACTTGCCTAAACTATTACAAGTGCATTTACTTCACTTCTCTGCACTTCACTTCCTGCTTGAACTGCAATACCACACTCTTGTTCCATCACTGACACTAACATGTCCAATGGTGACAAGTTCAAAGGCCATCTTGGAACAAACAAATGACTTGTGTATTGGCAATCTGATAAGCAAAAACAGTGATTGTACATCAACTATATAGTGAGGTTTCAAATCGGACCATAATGATCGTATCAGCAAAACTGCTATTGTGTACTGAATAAAGGGCCTTTTTTTTTTTTCCTTTTTCATCATATATGTGAATCATCACATACTGATTCATCATATGGCGAGGGTCTGCTATACATCTTAATATGTACCGCACTGTACATGCGTTCTTAATACAGTATTTCATTAATTGACACCAACTGGTTCTACAACATGACACTGTACTGTAGATGCATCTGATACAGAATTACATATTATTCATACCAAATAAAAGAACTAAAGCGGTAACTATCAAACTCCACAGCACACCTATTAATACTGTACTGTACTGTCTTTAGCACCAGGCTACACATCATACATGTCTCAGTACAAAACAAAACTGAGTTGCATATACTTTATATACATATAATTATACTGGTATATATACAATAATCACAAGGCGTTGACTGAATGTAAAGCAGTTTGCTTCATCCCTATATGGGAATCAATTACAGTATATGAAAAAATTATTTACAAAATTATAAAATATGTAACATCAACAATACTGCAGCTGCATTTTTGCAATGTACACAATATGCAAGTGAATGGTTCAGATTTTGCTATAATAATATAATTGGATGTGTGGTACTCTAATAGTGAAAGTTATATTGTATCAGACAGAGTAAGCTAAATTTAGCTGATCCCTTCTTCATGTGCCAAGGACATAAAAATATCATTTATGTATAATTATATAAAATACAGCCATAATATGTGGATCACTTCTGTCTTGGTATATCAAGATACTTGGTACATGAGGAAGTGGGGAAAAAAAATTACAAACAGTCAACTTCAAATCAAAGTGTAGGTGTAGCTACTCTTATATCTTCAACAAAAACAGACCAACAAAAGCTCATAACAGCTCACATACAACGGAAGACAAAATTACATGACTATACAAAATTACACCTGTAACTGTATATTACAAAATTCTATGTATTCATAAAAGAATAATAATAATTACAAAAATATTACATCTGTGAATCATATAAAGAGCAGAGATGCACCACTTCCACAAAGAGACAGTTCATCCATCCATCCATCATCCAATCCTATGTCGCCCCATGAGAAGCATAGGAACCCAGGGCTAGGCAAGTTGGTCCTGACATTTAAGATGAGAGTGACCAGCCTCACTCATCCCTTTGTGGCATTACGTGAGCAATAAGCCCCAACCATCCCTTAGATATAAACCTTCACCAGTTCAATCCAATTGGAGCACCTTAATTACCAACTAAACCACCAGGTGCCAAAATTTGGGTTATATGGTTACCACCCAGCGTAGTAAATGGTTTCCTGGTGTACAGGAAACCATTTGGTCTGTCATTCAGTGTAGAGTTGCCCAGAGGCAGAAGGATGAGAAAAGAATGAAGGCAAGAAAGACAAAAGAGGGAGTGCAAAGTCACCCCCATAGGCAGAAGGACAAGGAAAGAATAAAGGAAAGAAAGACAGAAGAGGACTGAAGGACATAAAACAAAAAAAAGAGGACTGAAGAACATAAACCAAAAAAAAATACAAACCCCTTCTTTGAATAAAAACATCTTGCCCTCACACCTGACTAATGCCTCTGTCTCTTCAGCATCAGGTACAAACACACAGTACTATATAAAAAAGCACATAAACAGAAACACTTATTACACATATACAGATCAGTATTAATGCAATACGGTATTATCAAACCAACAGCGAAAGGCTCTTATGGGATGACTGCATTTCTTGTCAGTTAAGGCAAACATCATTCTACAGTATATTTTAAAATGACTGGCTCTTGGATAATTAAAGCAAGAATTATACAAGACATTGTAATGATAGGCCAGCACTTAGAAATATGAATAACATAAGAAGCTGACTTTCACCAAAATACTACTGTGGAGATTAATGCACAGTAGGCTGTTAAGCTCTGCTCTGTTGAGGAATCACTGAAACTCTGTATACCATACATATAAATAATCTAAGGTCCCAATCAAAGCTATGATCCAAACAAAGCTAAACTCTGACACTGGTAAAACACTTTTACAATATTATTTTATGCTACAATCCACAATCTGGGATGTAAGCTGAATCACAATATGAACATGAAATAAATCTATACTAAAACTGGCCAATCATATCAACATCCTCTCATTACATTCTCCTTGGAACATTAAGTCACATGGGCTAATTGAAAAACTTACATATATATTGGAATTCATATTCAGTAAAGTCTCATTCCTCACAACAACACAAGGAACTCATTACAATCCCAGAACTCAAACCCTTATACCTAAAAAAAAAAAAAAAAAAAAACTGTTCCATTCACAACTAATCATCCTGACAAACCACACAACTTATCAATATTAAATTGGATGAAGCTGCTTGACCTTGGCAAGTTTCTGATATTTACACAGGCACCTTGCACATTGCTATGCTATACTATTATTCTATATACAAACTCCTCTCCAAATATTGTAGCTAACTTATTACATGGTTTAGTACTTTTAATTTATCACCAAAACATATTACTGATTTCTGTTACTGTAAAAGCTTATTTCCTCCTATAACTTATCCAATACTTTCAATAAAAATACTGGACATTCTTCCCCTTGCTTTCCTCTCTTTAGTCCCACTGATACAGAAGCTCATCTTTCATATGAAGTGCTATCCAAAATTTTCCGGACTGGGATCGCGATGCCTAAACGGGCTGTAGTAGCGTAATGTGCCTCTATATGGCAGTACTAACAAGCACTGTGAGTCAGTGTGCTATGCGGCGAGGAGCTAGGCAGACGTGGGAATTTGTGACATTTACCATATTTGTTTGCTGTCGTGCATGTGTTGTCAGGTGATTTTTAAGATGGATATAAAAAGGGAACAGCAAATTTGCATCAGATTTTGTGCAAATCTCTGGAGAAATGCAACAAAGACTCTGGCAATGATTCAACAAGTGTTTGGTGAGCAATCTCTTGGTCAGACACGGGTGTTTCAGTAGCATGTGCGGTTCAAGGCTAGTCGAATAACGGTTGACGAAAACGACCACACAGGGAGGCCCTCAAGCAGCACAACTCTTCAAAATGTTGCAAAAATTCAGCAGCTTGTCTGTGAGGATTGACGTCAGGGCATTCACAATGTTTAGGAGGAGGTGGGAATTGGTTACGGGACATATCAGAGGATTCTCACTGAAAAATTGGGCATGTGCCGCGTAGCAGCCGAATTTGTCCTCAGGCTCCTGACAGTTGACCCTATGCAGCAACGTGTCAATGTCTGCACTGAGCTTCTTGGACTCACCTCAGAAGATGAGACTTTGTCCAGGCCCCCTGTGACTTCCTTCTGTTCCCAAAAATGAAGATCAAGCCGAAAGGGTGTCATTTTGATACCAAGGAGGACAATCAGATAGGAGCAGCTAGCAGTGGTTGACACTCTCATCAAAAAGGACTTCCGAGGAACGTTCCAGCAATTAAGGAAGCACGGGGACCGGTGTACCAATATGCAAGGGAACTACTTTGAGGGTGATGGCAGCCAATAGGTTTTCAGTTTTATATAGCATTAGTCCAGAAAATTTTGGATAGCATTTCATACACCATCCAGTTCCTCCACTCCTTGCAAATCAGAATATACTAAAATTATCAATCATTCACAACTACACACTGGAGGAATAAATATCATAATAACACTACCCACTGCAGCTATATAAATAATCAACTTGTACAAATCTGCTAGTAATTACATCACCTCTTTTATAATGACTGTATCACAGTACTTATCAAAAATATCATCCAGTTTTACATGCTGATGAAATTCTGATGCTGTGAGTATAACCACTACAAGTGACCGTACTCCATTTTCCCTTCTCATACCTTCTCCACTAAGAGCCAAATTCCAATGGATTTAGGAGACTCTGCAGCACCTCTTCCTTACCAGCTTGTTTCAGTATATGGTACATTGATATTTTCTTCTATATAATTTATGTAAACTGCATCTAAACCAGAATGATACTAATAATGCACAAATGAATATTTAGGTATACAGTATTATGCATTATAAATTGCTGCGGGAGAAGCATTAGAAGACCTCCAATGGTGATGAAAATATGGTCCTAGGTCTTGTTGGGAAGGAAGGACCAGCGTTGGGTAAGGGTGGTCTTGTTGCATGCTTCCACCACCAGGCCAACACTCTTTTCACGCACACTGTCCACACACAAGTTCAGCCCCTCCGCCATGATCAGTCGCTCTCCCTCTGTCCTCACCCACTTCTGTTGGCAGGACACAAATGAAATGAATACACCAAATTATGAGACTCAACATCTATCTATCTATCTATCTATCTATTGCCAGACACCATAAACCCGTAAGGGGTGGCCATTTGACTTTGAGTTATTTTTTTTACAGGGAGGGGCACTAACCCTCCACCAACCCACTTGTTGACACGTAGGAAGCACGTATGGTTTGGTTATATGGTTACCACCCAGCGTTGTAAATGGTTTCTTGGCTTACAGGAAACCATTTGGCTTGTCACTCAATGTAATGCCACCTGTACAGGAAAGAAAAGCAGTAAGAAGTGACAGGAAATATAGGAGAAATAGGAAGAAAGGAGGGCAGGCACAGAAAAAGAATGATAAAGGCTAAGGAAGAAGAAGGCAGCACTACATCAAGTGAGTGGATGATGGTCGCCACCACCTACCACTAAAGACTCAACATAATAATAATAATAATAATAATTTGGTTTTACGCCTCGTATCCCCGAAGGGCTAAGGCGTTGCCCCTGGATAGAGGACTTTTGGATTGGAGCGTTTAGCATTTTATGACCGGATGCCCTTCCTGATGTCTACCAATGACCCTTGGGTGGATTTGATCCTCCGACCCTATGGCCAGAGCGGAGTGATCTAACCCACTGAGCCGAGACTCAACATCCATTGATCAACTCATCCAATCTTTCTCTGACTCATAAAGAAAGTAGGGACCTGGGACTAGGCTACTTAGTCCAAACATTTAAGGCAAGAGTGATCAGTCACTCTTCCCTAAGCACCTTTATATGAACAGTAAATTCAAAGCATCCCTCAGACTTAAGTTCTTATGGGTTACACCCAATTGCTGGAAAACAACAGCAGTGTAGCAGAGAAAACAATAGAGTAACTCCAGAAAATCCCAACACAGTACAGGTGATGCCTGGCTGATGGATCTGATCTTATTTCCCCACTCACAAGTTATATGAAGTACAATGATAAGAGTGCAACAAATCATATTACTACAGTATACCCAATCTGTCTATCTATCTATCTACCTACAGTACCACTCCCCTCTTTTTTTTACCCCATCAGAAGCAAAGCAGCCCAGAACTAAGCTATTCACTCCTGACACTTAAGGTGAGAGTGACTAGTCACTCATCCCTGAGTGGCACCATACATGCAATAGACCCCAACCACCCTCTGGAGGCAAAACTTTGGGGCAACATCTGGTGGAGTAACTACATCCAACAGACCACCTGGCAACCACTTGGTCATCTGGCTTTTCCACCAAATGCAGTGAATGATTTCCTGGATTACAGGAAGCTATCTGGCTTGTTGCTCAGTGTGGAAATTACTTGAAGGCATCACTACACTGAGTGAGTGGACTGCAGCCACCCCCACCTCCCACACTACTGTTCATGATTTATAGTAATTTAAACATTTATCTGTTGTCATTATAGGTACCTCTTTGTGTCTAACATTTTAATTTTTACAAAATCTTTTGTGGCAAAGATGTTTAAATAACTACGATATTAATATTTCTCTTGCAAAAAGTGGCTGTCTCTTCTTGTCTGCCAACCTGCTTAAGACTCACCTGAAGGTCACTGTTTTGGCATGGTGCAAGAATGAGTGAAGTGCCTGGGTGTGGCTCAGGCAGGGTGAGGCAGAGTTCACTGTGCTTAATGAGCTTGTCCCGAGTCACTGACCACTCCTGTCAGATAGTACACAGGTTATATGGTAAAGTACCATGTAGTTAGTCCACATTTACAGCTGTTTCGCTCATTTACTTCTTATTTACGTTTGTTTCACTTAAACTTTTTCATTATGAAGTTGATAATGAATTAATGCATTTTGCTCACATGAAGCTGCCTCTGATTCATTATAATATTCCTATGAAGTCTGAACTGCGTGTTTCTTGTTCTTTTAACCCCCCAATCATCCACAAAGTACATATCTCACAGTTTTCAATCAAGTTAGCATTCTGATTGCACACATCCTGCATTTTAAAGGAAGCCTGACTGTAATTCAAATCTTACAGTAGAGGAGAAGAGATGAAGAATGAGAGATGTACAGCAAATCCAAAACAGCAGTAATGGTAAAGTCAAATAAAAATAAATACTGTACTGTATGTAAAGCAAATGATGAACGGATGGATAAAGATTGTGTGAGTGACTAGTAGGAAGTAGTATTGTATTTCAACTTCAATTTCTGATGATGAAGAAAGAAAGGGGTTCATAAGATAATGAAAGAACAGAGTGAAAATGAAAACATACTGTAGCTGTATCACAGAAATGGAATAGGGAGACAAGGAGTAAAATAAGTGAGAAGGACAGAAGGTCAAGCTAGAAAGAGGAGGGAGAAAGGATACAATAAATTTAAACTGCCTTCCTCAAAAGTCTGCTTACATAGACCCACATAGCTATGAATAATGCAGCCTCTTCCAACTCAACAAAACATATAAAGTATCTTAAGAATCTCCTATAGTAAAACCATTTCCAAAAGGATCCCCTAACAGAAAACTCCTGATAACTTTCTCACTCTGACATAAATGGTTGTCCCTCAGTTCAAATAATTTCACATTAAAAAACTCTCTCCAGACACAAAATTAGTTGCAACCAGCAATATAACAAACAAAAAATATTCAGATAATCTCTTCCCCTACAGCTACAAGGTCTTTCCTAAAGCAGTAGTGTACTAATTTACATTACATTTGGGATTCATTTAGTAACCATCTTTCCCAGTAATATTTCCACAACCAATTCTCAAGCACTGACCTGGTTGCCACCAGTGCCATGACATGCGTAAAGCCCTACAGTGCCCTCAGTGTGGTGTCCGAGGGTGTCCATACATTTAAGGCCTTGTTTGAAGACCCCAAAGGTGGCATGGCCAGTGTCTGGTATCCGCAGCTCAGGATATACGTGTTCCAGGTACCACTTGAAATTTCGACATTTTAGCTTCTCTCGCAGCTCAACACGGCTCTGGATGCTGTCCAGGAGATATGGTTCATTGACAGCAGAGATTTACATAGATAGGGAGCTGTTTTCAAGATTAGAAAAATGCATGTGCGCATGATAAACATATGATATGTATGATTTTAACGACAGTCCATTGGCTGTACATCCAGATAAGTCTCAGGCTGCAACAACAGCAACAACTACCGGTAGGCTTTTTTTCATGACAGATGGGATTGAATGAGGATGTTTTGTGGCATACTAGTTTACGGAACAAGTCCGGTATCCATGTTACCTGTGTGGCAGTTCAAAGAAGACTGCCTAGCACTCTGACTGTAAGACCTTTGTTTTATATAACAATCCCTTAAATATACTAAAGAACATACAGTATTAGACCAAACAAACACTCACTTACACTATACTCTAAAATCAGTTTACTTTAATAAGTATGAAAATTAAATTACAATCACAGCATAGTAACAGCTTTTTACATAAACCAGTAATGATATTAGAAATCCTGTACAGTACAGTACTGTAATGTACTGTATATCCAAGCAGTTAGTAATACTGTGTGACTCACTTGCCATAGTTGACACTCCTGGCAAGAGGTACAGCTGAGTAGTAGTATTTCTTATAGTCATCCATCCAAACTTCAGCAGCACGACGGGTGTTGCGTGCAAAAACATTGCCAGAACCCCCAGGGAAGGTGTAGGGATGTTGCTTACGGAAAACATGGCCCACACGAGAGCATGGTACAATCTCAAGACTGCCACCACATTGCCACACACGGAATGAAATTTCTGAGAAGTTGGGGGTAAAAATGTTGAGTAATGCTAAACAGCAACAGCAACAATAATAATAATAATAATAACAATAATAATAATTTAACAGAATCTGGCATAACATATGCTCAGATTTTGGGGGGAGGGAGGTTTGAGGGTGGGGGCAGAGTTCCCCCTTATTCTTGGCTGGTAAATGGTTATTAATAACAAAAGAACACTGTTCTTTAACAAAATACTTGCAAAAATTATCTTACAGCACTTGCATTTGTCTATATTATTATATTCCTATGACTGAAACAGGTAAATTTGGAGTAAATTTTGATATTTTGACTGTTTTAAAGACATTAAGTACCAGTAATAATTCTGCCAAGAATAATGCCCCCCTTCTTTTCTAAAGTGCTGGATCTGACCCTGTAACAGTTTACACTCATAAATTCAACTCATAATTATTTTATAAAGCAGTATTTCACAATGCTTGAAGGTTAAAGAATGAACAAAAATCACAGGAAGCCATTCAGTACACTGTACCTTGATGAGTTGCCAAATACCTTTCATTTCTGGCTATTACTCAGAAGAATGGCAGAACAAAAGTGGCATTAAATTTAAAAGGACAGTGCAACAGGCTAAACTGACTTTTTTTTTTTTTTTAAGAAGACACATTTCTGGCAGTGTGCCACTTTCAAATATCCAAACCAGAGGCAAAATACTGCCAGAATATGGATGAAACGCCACAGCGGTATGTCTGTTCCTGATAGTTAAAAGAATGTTGTCATATCATTCAGTAATACTGTATACACCAAAGCTAAGTGTATTGCTGCCAGTAATATTAAATTACAGCACTGTAAACATATATCACAATCAAAAGCTAGTGGAACACACATACAGTTTTATACTGCACAGTACCTAGGTTTTCTCCTCCCCAGATATCCATTGCCATATCATACTTTCCGAGTTCCTCAAAATATGACTTGTCAATCATGAACAATCCTCCAGCAATCATTGGAGTTCTGTAATGTAAAATGGTATCTGATGAGAGATTAAGTACTACAAGTGAAATATTCTACCAGTACCCTAAACTATGAGCAACTTATTAATGCATTCCTATACTATCTACTTACTGTAACACAAGAGAAGTGTCATATATACCATAACTCTTAAACTGTCTGATAGAAGCCTGATATAAACCTTAAGCATGTCCTGTGCAGAGGACAATGTTAATCAAGATGTTTTAAACACTTTTTCTGCTGAGGTTTCCCTTTGCTGAATAAAATCAGTGGTGGCAGGTAGAATAAAATCCTAAGTTATTTGTTACCAGAGAAAGTTTAAAGCAATATTACTGTACTTATTAATTACCGGTACCATACATCACAAAAATCAGTACAATACAAGATGTTCTCACTGCAAGCAAGAAAAGTGTTCCAACATATCACAACTCTCCATATACGGTACTGTAACTAGCATAAGTGGCTTCGGAGTGGGCAAATTTGGAAATTGTCCAGGGGCCCCCCTGACAAAGGGTTCCCCAAATTTGGGCAATATAAAATTACTGAAAGATATTTTAATATGATTTTCGTTTTTATTCTTTCACTTAACTGCACAGATAAGTAACAGTATTTTAGAATCTGGACTGTTCTCTAGAAAAGCTACTGGTATTTTTATGTTATGACTTGATGTAGTGCTGCCTACTTCTTCCTTAGCCTTTATCATTCTTTTTTTGTGCCTGCCCTCCTCTCTTCCTATTTCTCACATCTTCCCTGTCACTTCTTATCGCTTTTCTTTCCTTTACAGGTGGCTTTACATTGAGTGACAAGCCAAGTGGTTTCCTGTAAGCCAAGAAATCATTTACAACGCTGGGTGGTAACCATATAACCAAACCACACATGCTCCCTACGTGTCAACAAGTGGGTTGGTGGAGAGTTAGTGCCCCTCCCTGTAAAACAAATAACTCAAAGTCAAATGGCCACCCCTTACGGGATTATGGCGTCTGGCAATAGATAGATAGATAGATAAGAAAATCACAAGTTATGCTGGAGGGCCCCATGTGATTCTCCTGCCCAGGGACTCCTGAAGTGTAGGGCCATCATTGATAACTATGAATATACAGTAGGCAGTTTTCTTAATATTTTGGTGGGCTTCACAAAAATAAATAAATAAATAATAAGGCTACTTATACTAAGGATTTACTGCATTCTGTAAATGCCTGCCAAAGTCTCAATCCACAAACTTCAGGTTCATGTGCAGCAGAAGTTATAACACTATTTAGTATTGTGCAACTGCTAATAATTATAAAGTATGATTAACCTATTTATCCCCATGGACATCATTTTTTCTCTTCTTGTTGGTAATAGATACTGTAATTTTATTCAGCCAAAGACAGCAGTATTTAACTTTTTCAGGGTCACATCCCCTATGGAAGTCAGTTTACAATTTTCCACTGTCCCAACCTTCATCTTCTATTTGACTCCCATTCACCCATCATTCAAGCCCCTGAAGCTCTCAGCTAACTTATCATACAAGTTGCAGTGGTCACCTTATGACTTGTGTAGGATCTTTCTGTCGCCGCCTTTTTTCCTCTGCTGAGAGGTACTCCCATTTGAAGACCAGGTTCCAGTCAAAACCACCACGTAGGTCTGCCGATGCACCAATGTACTGGAAGCTGTCCATACTGATCACATCAATGATTGGGCACACAACACGTGTCCGATCCTGAAGAGAGGTAGTGGATAAACTTTACTGCAAAACTATTTTTCTGATATTACTAATATGAAGTTACAGACATGCCCTTTGAGGCATGTACTGTGTAAGTTACCACGGTACTGTAATGGTGTTCTGCACAATATCATGGCACAGCACTGCACAGATATTATCTACTTAACTCCTTGAATCAGATGTATTTTATTGATTTATGCTTGCTATATACGGTACAAACAATACAGTATTACTGAATTTAGGAGAGGCCACTTATACAAAGAGTTAATGAAGGCTGCATCTAACTCCTACATCTGAAATTAGCAGAAGTAAAATCAAAAGTACAACACTGTACTGAAGGAGTCAACATATCTGCTATGCTACATACAGAACAGTTATCATACTCATCACCCACCTCCGCCACCCTCTCCAACATAGGTTCAAGCCAATGTTGGTTACATTCACAGTGGGAGTCAAGGAAGGTCAGCACTGGGGCTGTGGCTGCATCAGACCCACGTACTCGTGATCGCATCAAGCCTGAAAGTACAGTAGAGCACAATTAAGAGAAAGTACACCATCTCTACACTGTTCTATTATGGAAACGGTATGTGGGCCCTGGCCTTTGGTTCCTTCTTCCTTGCATAGAAAAAAAAAATAAAAAGGATAGTGCTTTTACACAGGATCAAAAAAGTATCATGCAAGAGAGTCTGATGATATCCTATAAGATCAACATAGTTTGTGATGTCCAAAGAAGATTAATCACTTATCCTCTGGATGTACACATGGAGTAATAATGACTATCAAATACCACAGACACGTGCTATGTGGCATTCTTATGAAAGCAGGTCTACCAAAACGAGGTGGGATCACTGGGCAGTTTGCAGTAGCCATCATCAGTGGTGTCAGACTGTTTTGCACTAAGTGTATACTAGTACTCTGTGTTCAAGTGTACATAGTAACCTGCTTTTTTCTCATGGCACAAGTTGATGTCGTGGTTAGAATGCTCCCAACAGTAACAGACTTTAGTAGGGATGATTCCCAAGATGTGACATTTTCCAATTGTGTAATGCTATCAATGTCTCTGCAAAATGCACACCTATGGAATAATACCTGTTAAAAAAGACACAAGTGAGTGTTTCACTAGATAGCATGAAGGAGCTAAATGTCAAACCAAGCACTAATAGGAGACAACATGGGGTAGAATGAAACCAGAACTGATGCCCTGAGGAAAGAGGGTGGAGGAAAACAAAGTAGAATTCCCCTTGTTCAAGGCTAACTGCAGAATGGGGTGCAGAGGAACACCCCATCTTGCCCAGAGAGGAAAAAGCACTTGAACGAGGCAAGTGGACAAGATACAACTTGAAGTGAAAAGAGTGAAAGGGTAAGTTTCAAACGAGAGGGTTAAGAATATTAGTTTCAATATATGATTGGAAAAAAAAAGATCCTCAGTCAAGCAATAATAAATGCTTGATAGCAAACAACTTAGTAATTAGCTGACATACAATGACAGTTAAAGAATAAAATAATTCAGTAACAATAATTACTCCACAAACAACTTCTAGAATGGCCTCACCTTCCCTCTGCTCATTCCTGATGATGCGAACCTTTTGTATCTTTGCCAGCTCTGCTCCGTCATTTGCTGCAATGCAGAAATTATATTTATAAAACAGTTTTTAAAGGGGACAGACAAATTCATGATGCAACCAGAGAAAACAATAGCTGCTACAAAAAATTGCAGTAAAACAGTTCTTCAAAACTATCTATACACAACTACAAAGCTGCTGTGCCCCCGCCCCCCCTCCCCCTTTTCTGCCACTTAGATGTCACCTGGTTTACTCACCTGGTTGGATACCCCATTACAATTTAACAGTGTGGATCGGTAGGAATCTGCTTTTTAAGAAGCCGGGCAGCCCATACCTGCTGGTACGCCAGCCCCATTCCCTATACACATCATCATCTGAATATACTATTGAATAGGGGCTGAGTTTTGTGCCATATGCAGGGTTGATAAACTACTTGAAGGACTTTGAATTATGAATCGTAGTTATTCAATATAATGTAATCAAACAAGATGTGACCTAGTTGTGAGTGGAGGGACTTTTTAAATGAAGTAACTGAGTCGGCGCTAACAGTATCATCAGACAGAGAATTCCAGAGGTCTATACATCTGATACTGAAAAACCTGCATCTACACTCAGATGAAATGCGGGGCTTGGTCACCTTGAATCTATGACCCCTGGTGTGAGTTAATGAAGGAAGAGAAAAAAGTTTGGGCGGTGTGATTGGGGATTGGTGATGAAAGATTTTCCAGTATTTAATAAGGTCAGCTCTGATCAGTCTCCCTTTTACAGAATACAGGTCCAGGTTTTTCAGACGGTCAGCATAAC
>JAGKTI010000783.1:89352-113836 GCA_018397915.1 Birgus latro | reverse complement strand
TTGTGTGTGTGTGTGTGTGTGTGTGTGTGTGTGTGTGTGTGTGTGATCCTTTGCGGGGTAGCTATGAGTGTGTTTACCAAGCCTGGCCGTGGACAAAGATGCATCCTCACGTCATGTTCTTTGAGGTCTCGCTTGGGGGGGGCGCGCGCGCGCTGAAGGAGTTAGTTACGTGATCCTCTGAAATCCTAACTTGTAAATCTGAGAGTTGGGTGTAACAGTTTCGGGGAACAGTGTGGTGCTTTCCTTGTCGGTCACAAAGCGACCAGTCATAGTGTTAGTCTCAGGGTTATCAAAAACGTGAACCCAGTAGAGTGCAGGCCGAAATTGCCCTTTTCCAACAGTCCACCATCCTGCTCTCGGGGATACGAAGGGTAGTGAGGGATATTTGTATAACCGGGCAGGGAAGCCGCTCGTTTATATCGGTGCCTCCACATGACGGCGTCCCTCTTGAGCACCACAGTCTAGAGGAATGTACAGGTTCTTCCCTTGTCAGTGTCAGATCACCAAAATCAAAGCACAATACGTGGATACAATAGAGTGAGCCTAGACAATGAGAGTGAGGTACAGATATACAATAGGGGAGACATGCTTGGGAGAGTGTATTGAGTTCTCTTTAGCAGCTGATGAAGTTGAGGTTGACGACATTTTGTGTGTGTGTGTGTGTGTGTGTGTGTGTGTGTGTGTGTGAAAGGTGCGTGAGGCAACAGGTACTGTTAGATAATGATGAGGGTATTCAGGTATGACACTGATAACAGGTTCGTTAATGATAAGGGGGTGCCTCAGAGATAAGACGTGTACATGAAACTAACCTCCCCACACACACACACACACACACACACACTCAGAAAACCACCTTACACACAAACAAAAACCATCATAGGGAGAAAATAAAAACAAACACAAACAAAGCCATTAGATAAAAAATAAAAACACAAACACACCACCACCACACTACACACACACACACACACACACACACACACCACTCATCCTTATGTCACACTCAACATCGTTCATATAATCATCAGCTTTTTTCCCTCAACCCTTTCAGCACGATGACGTCCTTTGTATTCTTTTCTTATCTCTAGACGACTAAATACAGGTTAGGAGAGACGCCTTGTAGTGACGTGATTAGCAGCATGTTCTATTTACTTCTTTGCTATGGTATTATATTTGTGTGGCCCTTTGTGAAGAAGTTATAAATGTCTGCCACCATTCTCCACCACCACTACCACCATTATCTGTCACCACTACCCACATCTACCACCACAGCTTCATTCTCCACCACCTACCACGAACAGTTTTTACCACTATTACCTCCCCCACTACCACCACCACCACTGCAACTCTATCACCACTCCTAGGTATCACCAACCACGTCCTCCTCCCTATTTCCCACTATCTTCCCACACCACCCACCATACCAATATACCACAACTACCCCCGTCTACCACCCACCATCACCAACTACCCCTCCTCCCCCTCTTTCCCACCACCTACTTACACCACCCGCCTCACCAATTTACCATCACCATCAAGCACCAATTACCCCCCCCCTTCTTTCCCACCACCTACTCACATCACCCACCTCACCAATTTACCACCACCACCAACAACAACAACAACCACATCCCCCCTTTCCCAGCACCCCTCCCTCACCACCCTCTACACCCTCCTCCCCACCATCAAAGGGGAAACTAAAGAAAGGAGCACAGGGCCCTAGGCAAACCACTACGACCCGCAGTGTTGGCCCATTAACATTCTACATCCCTCTTGCCTTCACCTCCACTCCCACCTTCTCCTGCCCCGACCCTGCTTCAAATCTGGGCCAAGTGTGAATTATCTGACACTGCAGCGATAAAAATATATTACATCGACACTACGAGGTGATTTAGCCTATGAGCACTACAGTCCTATTACGTTAAACTGGCCTAGATTTTTGTCCTTTTCCAGCTTAGTTCACGTGGTTCAGGGACAGAATAAGACAGTGCTATACTCTACATCTTTTCGTTAGTACTTCTTCTTGACTAGCATCATATTCTAGTATTAATCTCTTGTCAAAACTCAGTAAAGATGGAGAGATGGCAGTTTTAGGCCAAGTAGAGTAAAAGACATATATCTTTATTCTGAGTACCATATATACTGAACTAAAGGAGGCGATTTAGGTCTTCTCTGAGTCATTTAAAAAAAAAATTCCCTAAAGTGACATACTTCTAATTACGTGAGAATTGTTACCTACTTTTCATCTACATTCTTTACATCTTTTACGTGTGATTTCCGAAAAGTTATTTATAATTCAAAATACGTAGAGAACTATCCCGTAGTTCTTGTCTCGTCAATGCCCTAGAACAATGTTACCCTAAAGCGGTTCTTATATTCTCAAGTATGTGAAGGATTATTTTGTAGCTCCTCTCTCTCTGGGACGCAACAAATAGCACTGATATCCCCGAATTATTTATATTTAGTAGTTTTTTTTTCTGCTTAGTGCGCCAAAAATAGCATCTAGCTGAGAGGATGGCTCAATCTGTCGGCATGGACTTGGGAGTGACAGTCGGAGTAGAAACTGAATAAATGACATGGGTAGGCACTGATAACACTGAATGAGCCGTCCCCGCAACACGAGGGGAAATTACCCGGCCAAGTGGAAGGGCAGCGTTATATCTGAACTATCCTGTACACTGCTACAGTTCATTCACTTAAACTTGACCTAGGTTTTCATCCCGTTGTAGTTTATTTCACGAAACTCAGTGGCAGAAAAAGACAATACTGTGGTCCTACATCCTTTCTATGGCACTTCTTCGTAACTACCATTATATTCAAGTGTTAACATATTGCTATAACACAGTATTCAAGATGGCGATATGGCAATTGTAGGCCAAGTACATAGAGTATTGTAGTTGCAGCGTGCATCGTCCTGCATATTGTTCTGTCTGAAAATGATCACACGTCGCAGCTTCAATAGCTCATTTGCTACTGACCTGGAGCACAATTAAATGTTGATGAGCGTCGACGTGGAAAAATGCAGGGCAATAATGAACCCGGTGCGAAACTATCTGTGCCGCGTCAACAGTAATAAATATTTGCTTACTGTTAATGTACTGAAAGAGAGGGATGCTTTCACTACAATGTATATGGGTTGTGATACTTAAGTCGTTACACCATGAGCAAGACGACGATAAAACTTTACCATATATTTTACGATATGACAGATAAATAATCCTTTAACAATTTTCTTTATCTCTACCGTCACTCCTTCTCTACACATCCCTTCCCTGACCACACCATTCTCCCAGCATCCCTATAATACATCTCCCCACTACCCTCCTTCATACCATACCTCCCCTCCCCTCCCCTTCCCTCTTCTCCTCTCCCCTCCCCTCCCCATCCTCACAATTAACCACGACGGGTCAGCGGGGCGACTGGTAACAATAATTCCCCAGGGTGGAGTCCATTTCCAAGAGTGAGTTCGACCCCTAATTTAGAGTTTTTTACCCACCCCTACCCCTCCCCCTGCCTTTTCCCTCCCCTGCTTCCCCCCCCCCTCCTCTCCTCCCTCTGTCCCTTTACTCCTTCCCGTCCTACCACTTCCCCTTCTTTCTTTTCTCCCTCCCGTCCTCCCACCTCTCCCTGCCTCGTCACCTCTCTCCTTTCAGTCCTCCCCCCATCNGCCTCTTTTCTCCCCTGTCCCCCAAACGAGGCTGGCCATTCCACCTGATTAGACAGATTTAGGAGATGTGGGACGAGCGTGATTCATGGCCGAGTTGGCGGGCTCCCGAACTGGTCATCTGATTCGCCAGTGACCCCCCTCAGGAAAAATGTTTAAATTGATCTCGTGATTCTGATGGCAAGAGAGCTCCCTACCACCTCCTCTTTACCAATTTCCTTGCATTTACTTATTTATTTATTTATTTATTAGGCGTATGGCTCGTCATTATTCACAATATGTTTAAACTGATCGCGTAAATTGATAGCGACGGTCTTGTTCTCGCTCATTTCTGGACTCACTACCGCCTCTCTCTAACCAAGCTATTTTTCTTTTTTTTTAGCGTTAATATTCTCTGTATATAAATATCAGCTATCTCGTGAAAGCAAACAGCCATATTCTCCATCGTCAGTCATCTCCCCCGCACCTCTTCCTAACCAGAATAATTTTTCCTGGCATGGTGCATTAATATTCTTTAGCATTTTATTTTTTACAATCTATATCCATTAAAGAAAACGGAAACATACAACAGAATATTAAGAAAACACATTAACAATACACAAAACACTGTTAAAGTGAAAATGCTAAATAAATCGCCTTGGCATTAGTTTCTCGCTTCATTATTTCAGAAGAGAGAGAGAGAGAGAGAGAGAGAGAGAGAGAGAGAGAGAGAGAGAGAGAGAAACTTTCCATGCCTCCTAGTCTCCCTGTACATCAACATCAGTTACAACGGAAAACAGAATGTAAATTTACCCGTAAATCCCATCGCAGAAGTGTAAACCAATTATTGACCAAGAATGTAGGTACCTTGCATGAAGCAGTACAACATACGTTCTTACACATGGCCAGAAAAATACAATCACGCACGCAAAACGTTACTCAAAACGCCACACACACACACACACACATACACACACAGCCCTAAGCGTACAGTTAACAGCTAGATTATTAAAACTTTCCTCTCACACATTAAACACTGGTCTCCCTCCTTCTCTCCCTCCCCCCACCTCTTTTTCCTTCTTCCTCCCTCCTCCTCTCTTTTTCCTCCTTCCTCCCTCCTTCTCTCTTTTTCTTTCTTCCTCTTCTTTTCGTCTCCTCTCTTTTCCTAGCTCCCTCTCTCCTCTTTTTTAATTCCTCCATCCACTTTTTCTTTTCTATCTCCGTTTCCACTCCCACTACCTCCCCATCTTTTTACCATCCACTCACCCCGTTCTCTCTCCTCTTTACCATCCTCTCTTATTCTCTCCTTCCTCCCTCCCCTCCTTCCTATCCTCTTCTTTTCCTTTTCTCCACCTTTCCTCTGCATTCCACATCCCACCGTCAATCGTATCCTTTTCTTCCTCTCTCCCCTCCTTTCCATTCCTATCTCTTCTCCCTCATTTCCCCATCCCTCTTGCACTCTCCTTCCTTTCCCCCCTCCCTTTCCCATGCAAAATACACAAACAATAATAATAATAATAATAATAACTGAATTCCTTACGTTTCATCAGTACTCTCACCATATTTTTTTCCCATTACTACAAAATTAATAATGCGAAATACGGAATATATTATGAACCACACCACCAATGCAAGAGATGGAGACACATTACGAAGCATGTCTGTATAGTTCGTCAGAAATTGGTGGTACAGAGAGTGGGACACTGTGAGAGATATAATAGTTTCTGTATGTACTCATTCATACAAAGACGGTTCAAGCCTCTGTACCAGGGACTTCTGAACTCACTTGTATATCAAAAAGCAATCATCGCAAAAAATAAGCAAAGAAAGAATAAAAGAATGAAAAATATCAGTGCTCTAATCTTTACAAATAAGTAAATCACCTCACTTAACTCTAACGATAACGATAAATAAAAATCTATACGATAAATAAAAATCTATAAGTAAATCACTGCATTTAACTCTAACAATAAATAACGATAAATAAAAATAAATAAATGCAATTACCTATTACGATTAATATAAATTCATAAATAAACAAATAAATAAAACCAATATCACTGCACCTACCTTTACTGAAGCGACGAACTGCGCTACGCCGATACGAAGGGCCGTGAAGACAGCTCCGAGTCCATATAGGCTTGAGAGAATCGGTGGGCGTTGGCTGGAAAGGCATACTAGACAATAACAAAAGAACGCAAGAAAAAAGAAATATGGAGAAAAAGAAAAAGATGAAGAAATGAAATATCAAAAAAATACTAAAAACACAATGAAAACGTGAAACCTAGATGGTAAAAAAAAAAAAATGCATTTCACGAGGAAGTGAGGCTAAAACTATGGCTGGAGAATGGTAAATAATCTTAAAAAGTGTAATGTATAACAAACAATTAAAATTAAAAAGTTAAAGAAAAAAGAGATACAGGAAAACGAGGACCAAAAACAGCACTGACCGAACTTTAAGAACAAATTATAATAAAAAGAGCAGCCAGAGGAGAACTACAGATGCTAGTTAAACGAAGAACGACAGAACAGAGGAACAGGAGAAGGAGAAACATGAAGAAAAAGAAGAGTGAAAAAAAAAGGAAAATACAGACAAAAACACAAGAATAACACTAGGAAAACGTTAGAGGCGAAAAATGAGAAAATGAAAAACGGTGAATGAATGGAGAACATCATAAAAGGGGGGATACAAGAAACTGAGTAAATAAAAAAAAAAGGGAATGGATGAAAATATACAATACATAAAACACAACACGAGAGGAGGGGAAAAAGAAGCCTAAGAAGGGGAAAGGTAAAAAATGGAAAACAAGAGGATGATGATGATGATAAAGATGATGCAGGGTGTCAACATACATCACTTAATTAGAGAAGATGATCCCTCTCTCAGCAGGGGGCTCTCGGGGTCATTAATATCCACCATAAAGTATAATAAGTTGAACCCTTGATCGTCCTTCCTAACCACGATGTGCAGCCAAAAGTATCAAGGGTAGAATGTAGTAGAAGCAATATAATTCTCATAGGCCTTCTAATATAATTCAAACAGATCTACTAGTTATATCAGAGCTACCAGTTATGCAAAGATACTATGTAACTGGTCAAAATGAACAGTTTAAAGCGCGTAATTCCCATCAATGACTACTGAAAATTAATATCTTTGACTAACTTAAACCATCTGATGGGAAACGCTGATGCTGCTACTACTACTAACAATTTTGATGGTATTTCCCTCACCTACCTTCTACAGACTACTTTCAAGATAACCGACGACAAAGATCAAGTCGCAGGAAGATTCTCAACATACACACGACCTTTGCATAAACACAAGACAGGGGGGTCTCAAGATGACTTTCTTCCACCTCTCCAGCTAGAATGGAGGTTTACAAACATGTAGCGAGGCACAGCTTTTTAACTAACTCTAGTGCACGTTTACTTAATTTTCAAGAGACAGAATATCATCACCAAGGCTATCCTCAAAACAACTTACTCAGACAACACAATACACTTTTTCCCATAAAGAATTTACTGCAAATTCAAAGGCTGCACTTTTCACATTATCAGTTCGGAAGACTGCTTCTTCCCTCTTTTCCTGTTTGTCTTCCTTTCTGCCGCTATCTAAACTACCCCCCTCTTTCCTTCGCTTCTTCTTCCCCAGCTTTCTTCAATATTATCTTCCTTCCAACAAACACCATCCTCTTTTCATCTCCTCCCCCTCTTCTCCGAACTACAGTACTTCATTTCTCTCCATCTAATATCGCCTCTCCTCCCGACCCTTCCAACTGCTCTTTTTCTTCCCCAGGTTCCTATTATAATACCACCGTCCTCTTCTTCCCTCTTCACATCGTTCTGCTTCTCCTCTTCCTTTTCAACGTTCTCCCTCCAGCTAATAACTTCCTCCTCTCTCCCTATCCATCTCCCTCATCATCATATTCACCATCACCATAATCATTCAGCCTCTCTATTTTTCTTATTTCCCACCCTCCTCCACCGTCCTGACCCCACGCCTCCAACTAATACCACATAATCTTCCTCAATCTCCTGCTGCTTGCTCTTTTTCCATTATTCCCTCAGCTTCCTCTATCATTCAACCCCCTCCTATTATCACCCTCCTCTTCTGTCCACACACTCATCACTATCACCCTTCTGCTTCTTGCCCTTTTCCTATTTTCCCAGCTTCCTCCATCATTCATCTCCCTCCAACTAATACCACCCTCCTCTTTCCTCCTACTCGTAGTCTTGCTTCTCTATTCTCTTTTCATCATTCCCTCAGCTTCCACCACCATTCTCCTTTCTCCAACTAATACCACCAGTGCGCCCTCCACCATCATCGTACTTCTTCCTGCCCCTTTTTACTACTATTATTCCCCACCTTCCTCCATCATTCTCTCCCTTCCAACTACTGCCACCCTCCTCACTCCCCCCCCCCTCCCTGTTCCTCCAGAAGTCCCCATGCTAGCCCCTAGGTCACGTCTAGCCTCTCACCAACATCCCGAAGGACCTGGATGCTCTCACGTCCTACACCGCTGAAAACAACACTATCCTTGAAGGAGGGCGAGGAGAATGGGATGGTGGGGAGAAAGTAGGGGAAGTGGAATGAGAGGAGGCCAATGAGGATAAAAAGACGGAGAGGAGACTGGGAAGAACGGGAGGATGAGGATGGGATGGGGGGAGGGGAGAAATGAAGGGAGAGGGAGAAGAAGGGAGGAACTGCCTGAGGGAGAGATGAGAATGGAGAGGTGGAGAGGGAGGGAGAAGCACCAATGAAAATACTTTACCCTTGGGCTTGAAGGGAAGGGAAGGGGAGGGAAGGGAAGTGGATGGGAAAGTATATGAGGGAAGAAAAGGAGAGGGGAAAGTAAAAAAGGGAAGGAAAGGGGAGGGTAGCGGAGGAATGGTGATCTTATGATAGAACATGAGTGGGGATGGGAAGGTACAGCACAGAAGAGAAGAGGCGAGTGAAGAAGGTTAAGCGTATGAATGCGTGGGTGAGGAAGATGGAGGGAAAGGGAACGCCTGGAAAATGAGGAAAATCTGAAAGAAATGCTAGGTATGGGTGGGCAAGGGAAGAGATGGTGGGATGATGTTATGTACACTGGTATTGGCTGAAGGATACATGGGAGCTATTGCAGTTCTGTTTGTAATACACAGTATCACGATTACACATTCTGTTTGTAATATACAGTATCACGATTATACACTATGTATAACAGTCACAAGGTAACACACACACACAGAGATGGATGCCAATTACAAAACATCTGCAAACCACAACAATACCTGATTTATTTAAAAAATCAATCAATCATACTGCTGCACAAAAATGGCAATATAAAAAAACAAAAGACCCTTACTACATAAGTTACTGTACTAACAAACCAAGAGAATGAGGACAATTTCAAAATGGATGTTGCCATCATTGGAGCCAGGACCATTGCACAAGTACAGGAGTATGTGACCAACCCTCTACTTGATGTGGCCAGAACCACTGCCAATGGGATGAATATCTTATATATTCTATCAGTCATCTTGCAAGTTCTTGTATTACAGATAAAACCACTGCGTTCACCATTTCTTTAGGTTAAATCGACTTTCCATACGTTGCATTATGCCCGAGTGAACCATTGGTTAATTAGAAAATCGGCTATTATAGCACACAGCAGTATCTGCACAGTGGGTTATCCTTGCCTTGCTTTGGGCTGCAACATCCTGTTCCCTGTGATGCTTAAGCTGTCTTTCCATGGGTCTTGGGTGAGTGCCAATAAGGTCAATCTTCACAAGCCACAGGGTAGTGTACTTACCAGTTCTGAATCTCAAGCACTTATCACTTCAGGTAGACTGCCTACACATGTGCATGTTCATTTACACTCCTTTTTTATTTACTCTCAACCATAAATGGAGCTGTATTTCCTGAGGATTGCACATTGCTGAGATGCAACACCATTAGTCCTGCCATTAGTAGCTTATTTGTGCTGTGCAACCTTACCTTACTGTATCTGTCTTTGATCGACTTCCGGTTTTTGCAGCAACAATTCAGTACAGCACAGCAAACCCAGCACCTTTTATTCTTGTGTTATGTTACTACATTACTGTATTATGCCATATAGGGTAAGGCTTATTTCCAAGAAGAGATATGCTCCTCCACAGACATACCCCCAAGGCAGATTTGCACTTCATTACCTTCCACAATTCAGTACCTAATCTCAAAACTGTACATTTAGTGGCTATGAATAGTCTATCAATGCTATTTACAGTCCATCTGATGTCACTGCAAAGGTCCACTACTGTACCATATTGCCATCTGGACAGAATACAAGTCGGCAATTACACAAGTAGGCTGGCTGCTCCTGTGTCTGGCAAGTACTTCAACACTAACCCCTCATTTTACACATGCAAGGGTTGCCTGGTCACATCCTACATGTTGTTATCAATCCACACTCTTTCTTCAGTTATGGAAAAATGAAAAAAGTTTGAACTTGGTTGGCTCCCAAAGTCAAACTGACAGATCAAACCACTTGCCCAATGATGTCATGTGGCTCCATGCATGCAGCTGCTGACCCTAATTTTCCATCACATCTTTCCCACTGTCCCTGTCTATCTTGCTCATCCCGTGCTTTCGAAGTTCCACAAATGTAGTACTGCTCATCCTCCTTTTCGGTGCTGTCGTTACACAGGTAGACTGTTGGTTATGTCTAATAGGGGGTAGGAGGGGAAGGGAATATTGTGTCACTTGGACAGCACCAGATGTGTGACAAAAGTGATTTGTGGCACTGGCATCAGTGAGCCAATAGTGCATTCTGTGATACAGAACCTCGACAGTATCAAATGGACTTAGCTTATCCACTAGTAAGTGCAGCAGTCTACAGGAATGTGGTGAATTCCATGAAGATAAAGATTAAAAAACAATTGTGATGAAAAGTTTAAAAGCTCAGCTGGATGATAATGTGCCAAAGGATACACAGCTCGCTAGATACAAGGCTCCCCCAAAATAACCTAAGACTGACAAGATCATGACAGCTGATACTCCACCAGAGTTTCATGTCAACAAAGGGTAGTTTCTTAATTCGTAAAAGTTTAAAATGATTCATCGTGAAGTTTCATGGGAAGGCCTCAAGTGCTTATACTCCTCCAAGTTCAGGATGATGCTTAAGAAGAGAAATTACCAGCTGGGCCAAGTACCATATATCTAACCAAACCAGTCTGAAAAGCCTCCCCTAAGCTGAAGAAAATTTTATATGGTGGCAAAAGGAAGTAGGAATTAACAAAAGCTACCTCATATCTAACCAATCCAGTTTGAAAAGCCTCCCTTAAACTGAAGAAATTTTGTATGGTGGCAAAAGGAAGAAACTACGACACTCTCGAACTGGAAGGGTTAATATGGATGAGACTGAAGTCTTCTGGAAGTGGCTCCCCTCCTCCATCTACCTGACTCAGGATGAGAAGGCAGGCTGTGTGGTACAAGTAGAGGAAAAGACAAAGGGGGAGGGAGACACCTGAGACACTTAGTCATGATGCTCATATCTATAACTTATTCCTTAAGCATGTGGTGGGTTATTCACCTTCTGTTCTGGGATATGAAGTCACTGGATCATCTAGGGTACCACAGTTACCTAACACAGGTGTTAACCTAGGTCCTCATTTTACCAACCAACACACAGGAGGGTGGATAGATATCCAAGTTGAGAGGTTCCAGCTGCCCACCAAACCTGGTACTAATTATTAGGCTGGCAGCTTCATAGCTAACAAGGCTAACCACTTGGCCATCTTGGTAGAAACAAGGCCTGCATTTGAAGAAAATCTCTTCTTTGCAGTGAGTGCTACAAATGACAGTAGGTACCTAGCAGACAAATTTGCCAAGCTGGCAGCAGTGATGAGGGTTAACATGGAGCTGCCTGATGTGTACTGGAACAAACACAGTACAGTACAGACTGGGCCACTGCAACAGCTGTGATATATTGATATGACTTACTTTCTGCAAACATAGCAGAATGTCTACTCACTCAATGCAGTACTACCTTTAGGTGACCCTACATTAAGTGTCATGCATAATGGCTTCCTGCATCACTGGAAACCATTTATAATGCTGGGTAGTAACCATACAACCAAATAACAGGCTGATGTGGAGCCTACAATGGTGCCCTTGTCAATTGGATGAAGACACAAATATGATATCCCCCCAGGAGCCAAACCTTCACACTCTTTTCTGTGGTTCACTGTGACAAGGCACTGTCTACCACAAGGGAACATCAGTTCACTGCACAGGATGGCCCTGCACGGGTGATAGCTTGCCTGCAGTTAATGGGTCTTCTCGGCCTGACAGATCGGAGTTACTCTACTACTACTATTGTTTTCATTTTTGAAGGCTTCAACATGCTTGCATGCATCAGCCTTAGTTACCTAATGGCGGCTCTCCATGCTGCTCGATCCCTGGCAGCCTCCCTGTTCAATCCATTAACCCTAAGGTCACACTTAATGACCTCGTCCCATGTCTTTCTCGGTATACCCCTCCCCCAATATTAACACTTCTCACCCTCTGCACCCAATTATCATCCCCCATCCTCTCCACATGTCCAAACCATCTCAGCCTACCCCCTCCTCATCACAACAACAATACACTCCAGTCCCATCCTACCTCTCAACTCTTCTATCGTAATCCCAGCCCCCCCAGGCCTTGCACGCAGGGACGCACTGCACATCAACCTAATCACTGTCATTTCTGTACGTTTAAGCCTGCGAATATCCTCTTCCTTTACTGCCCAGGTCTCACTACCATACAGCATCACACTCCTAACACATGCTGCATACAAAGACCCCTGAGCACGTAAGGAGTGTCCTCTCAATGTCAGGAGAGGCAACAGCTCCCTGAACTTCTTCCAACCATTTCTCACCCTAGCAACCGAGCTAGCTCCAGCCCCACCTCCAGCACATAACGTGTCTCCCAAATAACAAAACACTTCCACACACTCAAGAGACTCACCAGCAAGTTCAACCCTCTCACGCATAACAATCTCCACCTGCTCTCCCCAACACAAATACACATAAAATCAGCATTATCTCACAGTCTACCTCTAATACCACTACATCTCTTGTGCACCCACTTATCACAAACACTGCACAATATGGAATTACTTCTCACATCTTTGTGGCAAACTACACATGGCCACCCTCCCTCTCCTCTGATTGTACCACCACCAACCCTAGATATCATCACTTTTGTTTTATCTGCATTTACCCTTAAGCCCTTGTACCCCATACCATCTCTCCATTTCTTAAATCTTTCCTCCGCCTCCTTTTCATTCTCTGCAATCAACACCAAATTATCAGCATACAACATCTCCCACGGGAGTCCACCTCTGAAGTCACGTGAGAGGGCTTCAAGTACTGTACAAGGGACTCAAAACTGACCCCTGATACACACCAATATTCACGGAAAACTCATCACCCAAAACTCCATTCACTCTTACCTGGGTGCGAGCACCCATGTACATGGCCATAACCATCCTAACCAGCCACTCTTCCAACCCTAGCTTTCTCATTGCCCACATCACCACCTCTCTAGGGACTCTGTCAAAGGCCTTTTCCAAATTAACAAAAACAAAATACAATTCCCTTTTCTTTCCAATATATTTTTCCTGAAGCTGTCGAACAATGAATATGGCATCAGTGGTCCCTCTGCCTGGCATAAACCCAAACTGCATCTCATCAATATTCACTCTTTCTCTAATCATACCTTCTAGAACTCTCTCCATTACTTTCACTATCTAATCTAAGAGCTTTATACCTCTGTAATTTCCCCTTTCCAGGGCATCACCCTCCCCTTTGTACATATTTACAATTACACTCTTCAGCCAATCATCTGGGACAACACACATGATCATATATAATCATATTTATGAGGTCAGTGACTAACCTCACCCCAGTATCTCCAGAGGCCTTCAACATTTCAGCAGTCAACCCAGACACACTTGCCATCTTCCCCACCCGCATCCTGCCTATTGCCTCACTCACAGTAGCAGCGCCAATCAAAGGCCAAGGGCCAAACACTGGATCTGCTGGCTCCAAACCTTCCCTATCCCAGTCAAACTTCTCATTCAACAACCAGCTATAATGCTCTCTCCATGCATCTTGAATATCCCCACTATTCACCACTACCCTTCCTTCATCATTTTTCACACACTGCTCACCTACAATGTCCCGATTATCCCTCTTCACCTGATTTGCCACCCTAAAAATTGTATTTTTCCTTTCCCCATGATTTAGATTATCAAGTAAAAGTCTCTGTGACTCAGACTTCGCCCTGTATACCTCTCTTCTAGCCCTACGCTTGGCAGCCAAGTACTCCTCTCTGTTACCATCCTTCTTCCATTCCCGGAAAAGCCTTCTTTTCTCCTTAACTGCGGCTTCTACACCCTCATCCCACCACCAAGTTACTTTATGTCTTGGTAGGCCTCTTGTCCAACCGCATATTGCATCGGTAACTCTCAAGAGGTTGTTCTTAAGGGCTCTATACTGTTCATTAACGCCTCTATCTACAGTACCCTTCATAACTGCCCAGGCCATCCAGTTTACCCTGCAGGCTGTCGCCCTGCAGTTGAGACAGTGTTCCCATCACCAAACATGACATGGTCGATCAATGGTAAAGAAGCAGTAACAAGAAAAGGATATTATCTCGAATTTCAAGGGGCTCTAATACCAAATAACTAAGTACAATATGGAGGAAATGACTAAGATGACAGAAATGAAAGGCACAGACTAGGAGAACTTGGGTGGTATGGACAAAGGCACGAAAACTACTGGAAAACAGTTGTTACAGAGATCATACCAGACTGCACAATATCTCGGTCACTAAATGCATGTGGCACAACAGCATCTGCATCCACCCAATTAGAAACAAGCCATCCTTCGCCACTCATCACCAACCCCACTCCCTATTTCCATGACTAGTTATGACCTCTCACAACTCAAAACTTATGCATACTAAATGACAATAAGCACATCACATGTATTAGTCCCACTACCACACTGATATTGTCACTCACCTAAATAACCATATACTGTATTTTAAAATTGTGCATGCAAGCAATATTTAAGTCTTTTTGTCCACACCACATACAGGCTTTGTAGAAATGTAAAATCTTCCTTAATCCTTCTCTTTTCATTTATTATATGCTTTTTCCAGATCCATAAGTGTCATATTTTAGTCCATCACACACACTTTCACAACAATCTTATTGTAAAAGTAACATCTGTAGAACAAAATATGGTGCTAAAACATACAAAATACAACTATAAACACTATCTAAAGTACCATACTCTACCTCAAAAACATTACAGCAAAGCATTACGGTGCAAGTGTACATACAGTGCTCATATACATTACCAGTACAACTCATACTACAACACTACAATTAAAATGAGTGCTATGAACAGGGCACATGACTGATACCTGTTAAAGTAAGCGTGAACAAGCAGCAAAGTTCAGCAGACTCAAAAGCCAAACTTTTATACAAACAGCAACTCAAGATGATATCATGCTCAGACAGACACTGTTGGCAGGCGCAGATGCTTACACAGACACTGCTGGTAGGAGCAAAGCAAAGTGGTTAATGATATGATTAGAAAAACAATACACAATAATGCATTAGTATGTAACATTCACATATACTGTACTGATGATAAGTTACCTATGCAGATTTAGTTTAAAATATCAGTTAGACATTATGTGATAATGAATGAACTATAACACTGTACAGTAATGAATTGACAATTATACAGCGCTATTGTTACCCTGAAATTCCGATCAAAAAACAGATTTTATAGACTTGCAATTATATTGTTACTTTTACTGCTGTCTTAAAATAGCACTGTACCAGCTAAGGGCATGAAAATGATTTTTAATTACACCATTTACTGATAAAATTTGTACCTGTTTTCATTATTTATATCTATCTATCTATAGCCTGACGCCCTAATCCCACAAAGGGTGGCCGCAGACAAAATGCCTCCAAGTCGCTGTCACCAACCATTTGCCTACCCTCCCCCCAGCTCACTCCCCCCTACCTCATATACCTCTCAACTCCATCCCTCCACCTCATCCATGATCTTCCCCTCCCTCCACCCCACCTGCATACACCCTCTTAATCAGTCTTTCATTCTTCATGCTCTCAACATGTCCGAACCACCTCAGTGTATTTCTCCTAATCTTCTCAACTGCATCCACATCCACCCCACAACGTTCCTTCACTTCTTCATTCGTCAACCTGTCCCTCCATGTCACCCCACATGCTCCTCTCAAGTAACTCATTTCCACTGCTCTCACTCTGAACTTGTTACCCTCCAGCAAGGTCCATGCCTCGCTTCCATACGTCAGGGTAGGGATCACGATACTATCATGCAGTGACTTCTTGACCTCCACACTCACCTCCCTATTTCTAATCACCACTTTCAGTGAACCAACAACCTTCCTTCCCTGCTGTACCCTTTCAAGTATTTCATCCCCAAAACTTCCATCCTTACTCATCACACTACCCAAGTAATTGAATGCACTTACATTCTCCATATCCTCACCATCCAACCTCACTGTGCATTCTGTGACTTCATTCCTCTCAAACACCATAACTTTACTCTTTTTTATACTGACTTTCAGATTCCTCTTCTTACACACTGTCCCAAATTCATTCACCAAACCTTGCAACTCCCATTCATTTTCACTGTATCATCAGCAAACAACACCGGAATCTTCCACATCTCACCCTCATTCATTAGAGCCACTCCCACATCGACTGCCCCACCTTGCACCTCCTTTACAACCCCATCCATACATATATTAAACAGCCATGGAGACATCACACAACCCTGTTTCAGTCCCACATTCAGATCAAAGAACTCACTCAGCTCACCATCCACTCGAACAGTAGCCCTAGCTCCTTCGTACATACTCTTCACAGCACTCAACAATTTCCCCTCCACTCCATATATTCTTAATACCTACCTTGCCTGTCTATTCTGCCATAAGCTTTCTCCAAGTCCATGAAAGCAACATACACTTTCTTTCCCTTCTCTAGATACTTCTCAACTAAACATCTTAGAACAAATATCTGATCTACACACCCTTTTCCCTTCCTAAATCCCCCTTGTTCTTCTCAAACTACCTCCTCTGTTATATGCCTAACCCTATCAATAACAATTTTACCATACAGTATATTTCTCCAGTCACACTAAGAAGGCAAATACCCCTATGGTTACCACATACTTCTCTCTCCCCTTTTCCTTTATATAAAGGAACAATTATACCTGATTTCCAGTCCTCTGGAACCCTTCCCTCTTCCCAAGCCAATCTACACAACTTCCATATCCACTCCACAACAATCTCATCCCCATACTTCCACATTTCACCACATACTCCATCAATTCCTGGGGCCTTTCCCATCTTGATCTTCATTGCTTCCACTACTTCCACCCTACTGATCATTATTTATATACTAAATAAATTATTATACAAAATGAACTAAATACAAGCACAAACTATCTTATTCCTAACTCCCCCAATCTGAGAAGTCGATCTTAAAATGAATAAAAGGTAAGACATTCATCATCCCGCTAGTTTTCTAACCAACAGGCAGGGTAAGGTAGTCCAGAAATCAAGGAAAGTGAAAAACACAATAGTGGGAGAACCAATCAACAGCATACCCAATGAAATGGGCCACACACTTATTTGCTCACCACTCGAACCCTGCAGAGTCCTGACTCAAACACACCTACAAACACAACTATCTACAGATGTGCATCATATTACCCATCAGACTAAATACAAAGTACATCGTTGGACTAACAGGAATAACAGAGACCCCTTCAGTCCAAAGAAAAGTCTCATAAACTGCAGAAAATACTTTGGTATTGGCCAAAATAAAATATGAAATACAAGCTGGAAGGGTTTATATTACACATGGTGTGCATGAAGAGCGAAGTGAGAGTACCATATTTGGAATTACAGCAATTTCTATTTAACTTTTTGATGTTTTCAGTTACAAAATTACTCAAATACTGGCTACAGGATATTCAGTCAGTACCTATGGCAAAAAAAAAAAAAGTCACTACCTTACAATGCTAGACTCTCCACCAAAGCCTCTTCTGGTGTAAGTAAAGCTTAAGTTAGTTAGTTCTGGTATCACAGTCCACAAGATTAGCTACTATCTTCATAAAGAGGCTTGCGGTATTTTGCCTGGATCCAAACCCTGTACATTTTAAGCAGCTTTCCTCTGTTGACTTGTAGACGGCGATCTACTAGGTTCTGTTCCTCTACCAGTCCAGCATTTGTCATCAGCTTCTGAACTTCCTCTGAGGGCAAAATGATATACTGTTCATATTGACAAAACCTGCTAAAATTTTCTTTTATTGCCTAATATAGGTAGCAATCCAATTCATGAAGAAGTAAAATAGAACTTTCATGGATTTATAAATTATGGGGAAAAAAAAAAAAACATAGTTGCCAAAGACAGAATCAGTATCCATATCCTAACTTTTAAGAGATCTCAAGTCATATTTCATGGTACAGTACCATATAAATTTCGAGCTGCTGTACAGTACAGTGTCTGTTCTGATAATGCCCAATATAGTAAACTAACGTTTGACTTTACAGTTACTGTACTTTAAATAATCCCTTGCTGCAAATTTTCATGTACAGAATAAAAATATTAATGCAGTAAACTCTCAATATTCACACTAGCCATCCCTCCATCCATCATCCAATCCTATGTTGTCCCCTGAGGAGTGTAGGAACCCAGGGCTAGGCAAGTTGGATCTGACATTTAAGATGAAAGTGACCAGCCACACTCATCCCTGTGTAGTATTATGTGAGCAATAAACCCCAACCACCCCTTGGATATAATCTTTCACCAACTCAATCTGACTGGAGCTCCTTAATTATCAACTAAACCAACAGGTGCCAAAATCGGGTATATGGTTACCATCCAGCATAGTAAATGGATTCCTGGTGTACAGGAAACCATTAAGCTTGTCACTCAGTGTAGAGTCACCCACAGGCAGAAGGAAAAGGAAAGCATGAAGGAAAGAAAGACAAGAGGGAACGTAAAGTCACCCATAAGCAGAAGGAAGAGGAATGAATGAAGGAAGAAAAACAAAATTTGTGTCTGGCATATTCATAGCAACATCAAAGATTTCTGTCTCACACCAAATTTTTTTTTTTTTTTTTTTTATGTGTCCGACTCTGGGCATAGGCTTCACAGCCTGCTATCATGGCCCAGCAGTCCTCTTACATACCATGTCACCACTTCGGCGCTAAAACCCACCGTCCATATTGAATACATGCCAGGGCTGTCTCATACAGGACTGGTGTATTGGTATTAGCGGGGGTATTTTTACGACATGTCGGCGGGTCTTCTGGTAGATCAGTAAAGCCTGATTTGCTGAAATTCATATCCTTAAACTGTTCCCTGCCCCAGCGAGGATTCGAACCTGGGTCCGTGGGACCACAGGCCACCTCTCTACTGATTGAGCCACCGCCTAAATGTGGATGTAATTCAATGCATTTGCTGAAACACTACAGATAATAAGGACTATAAACAATTATTGTGTGTTCTTCAAACCAAAATGTAAGAGAGAACAATAACTCAAGCTCTTTCCTGTTTTCCCTCAAATCATTCTTCTTTTCCCTCCAATCCAACTTATATTCATAAAGCTAATAAAGTACCATTTTATTCATCATCATCATCAATATCATTCGGACTTCCTTTCCCACCCTAAGGAAGGGTGTGGAGTAGCAACATCCAGACAGCCAAAGTTTGCCCGATTCAGTGGGTCACGCTTTCATTCACTCATCATTCAAGCCCTCGAAATCCTGGCTCCATCAGATAGGCCACAGAAAATTTCACCATGTTATGTAACTTTCTCAGAACAAACCTTGCATGAAGAAGTAGCAGCGGGTACCATCACCACGAGCATAAAAGTTTTCACCCAAACATCTGCCCTTTTTGAACCGAAGCTGGGCAAGGTCATAGCGCCCATAATCACGGAACAGTATCCGACCCCCTGGCCGAAGGTATTCACTCATCTTGTTCACTGCATCCTGAACTCTGAAAACAGAAATATACTATTGCAATGTACAATAATAGAAATGTGATTTACATTTTTGTTCTACATCGTTGTGGTAAATATTACCAACACAACCAATCAGATACAATACTGTACTAAGATCTGGTCATTAGAGAAACTATGGTGCAATTACGTCTGGTGTATTCTAGCAATTTTGCACTGCTATTTTAGAATATACGGATCTAAGATATCTAAACCAAATGAGAAAGGTAATACACAAACTGCACACTTTACCATACAACTGCTAGCTCACATTAAACCAAAATTCTAAAGCTCTTTTTCGAAGAGATTATCCAAGCTGTTCATCTGTATGTGGGAAGAATAAATATAAAATGTCACTGTAAGGAGCATAGAAAAAAATTACAATGATACATACTTATCTGGATGGAGAGCAGATAATACAAATATGCACACGATGACATCAAGGCTGGATTTTGGGAATGGTGCCCCCCAATCTTCACTGGTTATGTCACAAACAAAAGCAAAACATCTGAAAGTGGAAATAACTGTAATAAGCAAAACTATGAGCATTTACTGAAGTCACACAAGCATAGTTATTAGGCAACCATTCTAAATGTGATTCCACATTTCAACAGGTTAGAGCTGAAAACTCTCAGATTCCTGGTTCCACCTCACAAGCCTAACCGTTTACATATATTCTGGGGTTATTTTTTATATGTACTTTCTTTCCTTCATTCTTTCCTCTTCCTTCCACCTATGGGTAATTCTGCATTGGGTGACAAGCCAAATGTTTTCCTGTACACCAGGAAACCACTTATTATGCTGGGTGTTAACCATATAACCAAATTATGGCGCCTGGTGGTTTAGTGGGTAATTAAGGCACTCCAATCAGATCGAGCCAGTGCAGGTTTACATCCAAGGGTGGTTGGGGTTTACTGCTCACATAATGCTACTCAGGGATGATTGAGGCTGGTCACTCTTATTTGAAATGTCAGGACCAACTTGCCTAGCCCTAGGCTCCTTTGCACCACATGGGGTAACACTGGATTAGATGATGAATGAATGAACGACTTCACGTACACCTGGAAGATATTCAATCCACTGACTATACACTTAAAAATGAGGTGTCTAACCTTTCTCAAGTGCTTCCCAGTACATAGTTCATTCAATCACTTTGACCCCCCCCCCATCAATTTCCTTACCTCATTAACTTCCACACTTTCCTTACAAACTTGTTTATAATATCCATCCACTTTCTATTTGGCTAATCATGAATCTCCCCACCTTCAAACTCATATTGCATACGGTACCCTTTTCACCACCCATTTTCTCCATATGACCAGCTACAGACATTCTCAATCTTTCATGAATCATATTACAGGACCAGGTATTTCTTATCAGACCCACTTTACAAACTCCACTAAAAACCCTCAACAGTCCCATTTCCACTGCTTTTACTCCTGAATTTTCATTCTCATACTATACAGGTCTCTTACCCATACACTGATTCTGGCAGCAAAACACCCGGCAATTCTTGTGCAACCTCAGAATCATGAATGTCTCGAAAACTTTCACTCTCTTTGTCATGTTTTCTCCATCACCTGCCACAGTTAACTCCTTGTCATTTGAAGGACTCCCAGTGGTGAGTGAAACTGTAAGGCAGTGTCGCATATCTGTGTAATTATTTGTTGTGCATGTAAATAAAATTAAATTGCAGTACGGTGGTCCCTTGTGTTTAGCGTGTTTCAAGTTAGTGATTTTTGCACTTAGCGATAGGTTAGGAAAGGTACCGATCCTGCTCATTAAGCGACTGCCTTACGCATTTAGCAATGTGGGGAGTGAAATCCCTTGCCAGTCCGCCACCAGACCACCATTGCTGTGAGTGTCTGGTGACCTTGGGTGCTTTTTTTTCTCTCTCAGTGCCGAGCATTTGGAGTTTTTTGCTGGCAAGTAGATGTATAACCATACAGTACTTTATCTGTATAATGTATTGCTAATACACTGTGTTTCAATTTCAGCACTTAAAGTAGGAAATCATGGGTCAAAAGGGTGACTTGGAGGATGAGCTTAGGCTAACTGATATTTTTCCTATATAAAGTAAACTTCGCATTTAGCGTTTTCACAATTAGCGATTGTTTTGCCAAACTAATTAAATCACTAAACACGAGGGACCACTGTAATTTAACTGCCTGCTATACGTCACTTCTGACAAAACAACCGAAACTACAGAAATACAGCTCACCTGTTCTCATTATAATCTGGGGATGCTTTCACCAGACTAACAGCTGTCTTTGAAAAGTCACAACAGTACACAAACAGTCCTTCATTATTGTTGATGCTCAATATTGGGAAAACAGTATTGCCAACACCACATCCCACTTCTAAGACACGAAATGTCGAACTCTCTCCTGGGTAAGATTCGCATGGTCTTGTACTTGTCCTCCGAGGGTTATCTTTGGTTTCTTGCACTTCATTTACTCTTTCTTCTAACTGCTGAAATTCTCTACTTACTCGTAAAGCCTGCAGTTCACGAACATTTTCATTAATGGACAACCTTTCTGTTTCTATACCACTAGCTCTTTGTTCTGTAGTTTCAGAGTCTTCACCACTCTGGTCATGCTGTGAATCTCCAGGGTTCTGCTTCAAAGGAAAGGTGTGAGCCAAGTGTGGGGCCAGCTCAGGAAATTCTGTGAACAGCCAGTTTCTGTCCTTAAAAAATCTGCAAGAAAAACAGTACATTTGAACAATTCTTTATCATGGGTCACATAATTAGTTAACCTGATATTAGCTAAAGAAACTAGGCTACCTGTAGTCAATACATAACTGAAAAACACAAAACAACATGAAAAATAAATAAATGCTACAAAATCTGCATGAAACAGACACCAAATGAATGTGAAAAAAAAAAAAATCTGAATAGCCTATGCAAGAGATACTATATAACTGTGGTGTAATGAGACCACTGGATATTCAATCTCTAGATACTGTAACCAAATACGGCACTATATTGTAGCTTTCCTGGATAATCAGTTCAGTAACAGCACTACTGCACCTTAAACTTCTAGCCTTCTTATCGTGTATGGGCTTTCTGTTTCGTTTTTTGTTTTGTTTTTGAAGGCTCCAACATGCTTGCATGCGTTGGCCTTGGTCACCTAATGGCAGCTCTCCATGCTGCTCGATCCCTGGCAGCCTCCCTGTTCAGTCCCTTAACCCTTAAGTCACACTTAATGACCTCATCCCATGTCTTGGTCTACCCCTCCCCCAATATTAACACTTCTCACCCTCTGTACCCAATTATCATCCCCCACCCTCTCCACATGTCCAAACCACCTCAGCCTACCTCTCCTCATCACAACACCAATACACTCCAGTCCCATCCTACCTCTTAACTCTTCCATTGTAAACCCAGCCCCCCCAGGCCTTACACGCAGGGACGCACTGCACATCCACCTAATCATTGTCATTTCTGTACGTTTAAACCGGCGAATATCCTCTTCCTTTACTGCCAAGGTCTCACTACCATACAGCATCACACTCCTAACACACGCTGCATGCTGCATACAAAGACCCCTTAGCACGTAAGGAGAGTCCTCTCAATGTCAGGAGAGACAACAGCTCCCTGAACTTCTTCCAACCACTTCTCACCCTAGCAACCGAGCTAACTCCAGCCCTACCTCTGGCACATAACATGTCTCCCAAATAACAAAACTCCTCCATACACTCAAGAGATTCACATGAAATTCAACCCTCTCACGCCTAACAATCTCCACCTGCTCTCCCCAACACGCCGCACACATGAAATCAGCATTATCTCGCAGTCTACCTCTAATACCACTACATCTCTCGTACATCCATTTATCACAAACACTACACAAGATGGAATTACTTCCCACACCCTTGTGGCAAACTGCACAAGGCCACTCTCCCTCTCCTCTGATTGTACCACCACCAACCCTAGATATCATCACTTTTGTTTTATCTGCATTTACCCTTAAGCCCTTGTACCCCCATACCATCTCTCCACTTCTTAAATCTTTCCTCCACCTCCTTTTCATTCTCTGCAAACAACACCAAATCATCAGCATACAACATTTCCCATGGGAGTCCATCTCTGAAGTCACGTGAGAGGGCTTCAAGCACCATGATAAACAACAAGGGACTCAAAACTGACCCCTGATCACACCAACATTCACGGAAAACTCATCACTCAAAACTCCATTCACTCTTACCTGGGTGGGAGCAACCACGTACATGGCCATAACCACCCTAACCAGCCACTCTTCCAACCCTAGCTTTCTCATTGCCCACTTCACCACCTCTCTAGGGACTATGTCAAAGGCCTGTGGTGAAATAAAATCATGAACTGACCAAAATAAAACAGCTACCATACCAAAATTTTACAGAAACTCTAAAATGAAATACAGAATACAGGGATAAATATATTTTACCTTTTACCCTTGGAATACTTTAAGATCTCACTTTGCCTAAAAAAAAGTGTCTCAAAAGAAGAATACAATACTAAGTGTGAATACTGTAGTCAATTGTTTCGTTTCGTTTCATTTTTGAAGGCTCCAACATGCTTGCATGCGTCGGCCTTGGTCACCTAATGGCGGTTCTCCATGCTGCTCGATCTTTGGCAGCCTCCCTGTTAAGTCCCTTAATCCTTAAGTCACACTTAATGACCTCGTCCCATGTCTTTCTCGGTCTACCCCTCCCAACCCCTCCCCCAATATTAACACTTCTCACTCTCCCCCTGTATTAACACTTCTCACTCTC
>JAGKTI010000783.1:0-88985 GCA_018397915.1 Birgus latro | reverse complement strand
TAAACCCAGCCCCCCCAGGCCTTGCACGCAGGGACGCACTGCACATCCACCTAATCATTGTCATTTCTGTACGTTCAAACCTGCGAATATCCTCTTCCTTTACTGCCCAGCTCTCACTACTATACAGCATCACACTCCTAACACAAGCTGCACACAAAGACCCCTTAGCATGTAAGGAGAGTCCCCTCAATGTCAGGAGAGGCAACAGCTCCCTGAACTTTTCCAACCACTTCTCACCCTAGCAACCGAGCTAACTCCAGCCCCACCTCCGGCACATAACATGTCTCCCAAATAACAAAACTCCTCCACACACTCAAGAGACTCACAAGCAATTTAATAGCTAGCTACGCCTTTGTGAGAAAATGCAACCTCCCAAATCCAAAAAACTGATTTCCAAATGCTTTCACTTTCCAAAAACTTTCTTACAACATGGAGGTGTTTCATCTGTTTTCACATAATCAAGGCATATTTGAACAAACAGTTTATTTTTGGAACCATTTAATGACAGATGATACTATACAGTACAGTACTTTAATTTATTTACTCTTCAGGGTACAAGAGGCTGTTTAATTCTAAAATATTTTATCATAGTTTTCGCTGTTATTCTAATTTCCAAAATATTTCAATTTCATTAAAGTCTTTGGATCCAACAATTACAGATTTGGGCAATAAACTATACCTGTTTTGATGAACACCATAAAAGTTTTCCCACTGGTTGGCTGCTTCTGCCTCAAGTGTGTCTATCTCCTTTGCTGTTAGTATCATCTGCGAGTTTGCACGCACTTTTGCTTCAGCTGCTGCCTCCTGGCTCTCATCCCAAACCACATTATCCCTAAAATATGGAAGCTATGATTAGACAAGAAGAAACAATGTCAAAGTGCAAAGGTTACTTCTATTTTGAGATCAAGGTACTATACCGCATGTTTCCATGAGAAAGAGCAGCAGTAAAATGAACATGTATGTGTAACCCTTTTCGCAATCACTGAAGGCAACAACAGCGATACTTGGTACCATGTAACTCCAGCACCACCAACATGTTACTACCAAGCAAGTAGCTTGGGGTGAGCGATTTTAATGGCTGTAGGCTTTAACTGTCGTCAACCCTTATATACATCCTAGGGCTATATCTACATTCATATATGGTATAATCATATTACAGTACTGTATCAGAAATTATACTACAGAAGGCATTAGAATTCTCTGAAGTGAAAATGCTTAATCAACAGAGGCACCATGTTTGCCTATATGTTAACCTTAGAAAAATAAATATAAAATAAAATCCACCACAGTACAGGAAAATTATTTAGATAGTTTTTGTACAGAGTCACTTTATCACATATACTTTACTCACTGAGACCTATACCATCTTTTTCATTTTACTCAAGCCATCCCCTGACAGTTTTACTGAGCTTAGTTAAGATATGCTTCCTGAGCTGGAGGGGTTAGAGTTAGCCTGAATTACCCCTTATAGTACATAAGGACATTCTAAAGCTGAATAAGACTGTCTGGTAGCAGTAACAGTAAACTAAAATGGGCATCATCCAGAATCAAGAAGCTGAAGGAAAATCTCAGAGCCAGATAAACTTAGAAAAATAATTAACACAGCACTGTAACTAAATTATAAACTACATACAGAGTTTGTTCCCATGATCTTACCAATTATTATGCATATAAACCATCTTCCAATCTTTCAGTTCCCTACCCCCTCCCTGAGGACGTTTTCGATACTTGGTTTCGTCAATGAACCCACAAGTCCAGGGTACTGATGCACAATAACACATATGCAACAACTTCTTCGAGAAAGTAGTGATGTGGTGAATCTCTGCAAGAAGTACGGTATGTCACCTATGGCAAGGGCATAAAAGTATGGTACAACCTTTCAAATCCGAACATCCAATTTCCAAAAACTTCCGTCTTTCCATTTTTATACAACTGGCAGGTGTTGATATTATATGTCCTGACATATGCAAAGCACACTAAAAGGCAAGTTAATCTGAGGAACAAATATAGCAACAGATATTATAAAACTAATATACAGAATACTGTTCAAGATACTTCATCACAGTTACTGTTCAAGATACTTCATCACAGTTACTGTTCATGGTAATGTAGGCTTTTTTTTTTTTTTTTTTTAACATGATTCTCTCATACATAATTATCATATTCTACCTTCCAAAATACTGTACAGTATTCCATTTCTGTGTCTCTGAATCCAAGCATTTCAGGCTTGAGAATTTGTACTATACTGACAAGCTTCTCAACAAGATATCCTAATAAAAATAACTATGTACTCATATGTAAGCTTTTCCAAAACCATAAGTACCAGAAAAATATGTACAGTATTAAAATCATCAGAGAATACATCTCCGGTTGTATTATAAATTATACTTCAGCTGCTCTGTATATAGCATATGGCTACTAAATAAGAATGCTTAAGCCAAGATGGATGCATAAAGAGATTATACTTTAATGAGAAAACCAATTAGCTACTTTTCTCATGTTATAAATGACAAAATAGCAATAATATGGCTTTGATAAGCTGGCATTCAGTAAGTAATGTAATTACTTTTGATGTGCTGGCAAGGATATGCTCGTAAACTATATAAAATACTGTATACTGTACTGTGCAACTGGGAATACTCGTCTATCTTACTGAGTCATGTCACCTAGTATGTCTGTCACTAAGACTATTAAGAAGCAATATACAAATAAATCCTTACCTGCAGTGTCTAAATGTCACTCTGTCAACACTAGTAATCTGTATACTGTAGGTGCATGGGCCAATGATATGTTTTCTTATTACAAGGCAAATTTGCAATTTTGACCAGAGATCAATTTCAGCTTTCCCTCACTCTCTCTCTCCGAACATTTTGTCATGTGATTTGCTGAATTTCATATTCATCATCGCTGCCTTTTTTAAATATTTTTTTTTAAGATATGACCCATCAACTATGAACACTAGTAATTCTTAATGAGAACTGATGACAAACTACTGTACTAATCACATTAAAAACCATCAGAAAAACAAAGGCTTCAGAGTTAACTTAACCTAACTGAAGCTGATCGACCTAACCATAATGCTTATTTCAGGGCTGGGAAGGATGAGACAATGGCAACCTATGCTGGATGTTATTTCCATGCAAGTTTCTGAAGGCCTGAAATAAAGCTGATCAGCAATGGGAGTGTCATGACAACACAGTCCGATATAAAATCTATTATAGCTGGTGTAGTTTAAGCTGCAACAATGGTAAACGCATCTTAAGTTTGAAAGACCAGAGCCCCACACAGTCCAACTCTTCAATATTTTACCATATCGCCAAAAAGCCATTATACCAAAACAAATAAATAAATAAAGAAAGAAAGAACATTAAACTAACTTAGTTTTAAAAGTTCCTCTCTTACAGTAAGGGTAAAACTTAATTTCAAAAAATGAAAATAAATGAAAATAACAAACAGTAAATTACTAGCATCACCACAAGTTAAATTAGTAACTGCTAATAGAACTTACCACGCATTGTGTTCAAATACATTCTTTTGATCCTTTAGAAATCTTGTTCCAAACTGAGGCCTCCTATGCCCAGGACACTCCACAGGTTTTTCTTCACTCATCTGTCACAAACTTCACATGCGGTGTCTTCTTCTTCTTCTTAGGTTGAAGGGTAGTGAAGCGATGAAGCTTATACACCCTCCCCTGGTGGAAGTGGTACCCTGGGAAGTGGGGCCTGGCAGGGATGATTATGCACTGATGACCACTGTTGATCGAACGGTTTCTTGAAGAAAGCAGGGCAGGCTCATCTCACCAACGGGGATTACAGGCGACGAACTTGACCCTTGACGCGAAGGAACTGTTTCACGAGGCGTAGCACTTTGGCCTTTAGGTCCTCCGATAACCCAACACCAGCTAGCAGAGCAGGGAGCGTGAAGTCGTGAACACCGCAGGCGATCAAGGCTGAACGGAGGAAGGTTCTAGCAGAGAACCTTGGGGACCAAAAGACAAAGTGGAGGATGATCTCATCTGTGTTGCCACACCATGGGCACGAAGGAGTAGGGGAGAGGCCTCTTTTCTATGCAAGAGTGCGTTGAGGGTTGTATGGCCAAGCCGTAGTAGGGACCAGTGCGGTGTCCAGGTCAGGGCTGGAGAGCGAGCCCAGGGTTGTTGAGCAGATGATGAGCGATAGGCAGAGAGGCATGTGCTGCGTTTCAAATCAGGGATGGCAGCATTCCATGAGTTGAAGAGGGTGCGAAAAGCGTGTGTAGAAAAGGAGGAAAAGTCAAGAGGATAGGGTTCAATGTCTGTCGTGTCATGTACCAGTATGGCCGCAGCATCGACTACGGTGTTTCCATGGATGCCAGTGTGAGAAGAGACCCACTGAAAATGTATTGTAAAGCCTCGAGCATGGAGAAAAAGAACAGAGTAACAGTCGAAGACAAGTTTGCGGTGAGAGGACGGGCGCCTGGAGCACAGGGGTAGGGAAGACTGTGAATCGGAAAAAATGACGACTGTCTGGGGGGAAGTGAATCTCTGACAAACACCAAGGCGCCCAAGATGGCAGAAAGTTAAGCAGCAAGGATAGGGTGAAGCCCATCTAGTTTCAAAGTTCTACACAGGCAAAGGGAAAAGCCATCTGTAAAAATCTGAAGAGAGTTAGCGTAACGGAGGGGCACTAATTCACCAAAGAGAGGTTAGGCACTGGGAAAGTCGATGGACTTAATAAACGGGGCATGGAGGTGTAAGTGAAAAAAGGAGGGTAGTGGGAACCAAGGGGGAACTGGGGAGACTGGATACAGGGATAGGATGAGGCAGGCAGGGACAATCGGCTACAGGAATGCAAAGTTCGGACGAGGAATGGAACAAGGGAACGTAGAGGCCAGGATGGGTTATCGTAGGAGATTCTAGGATGGGCATAAAGTATCGCCAAGGGATTAAAGAATCCCCCGAGCTAGACCTTACAATGAGATCATATAGCCCCGCTAGGTAACAGGAGGGTGCTACCCCTCCCGGAGAAAGGGGGAGACTTCTATATAGGAATGTGCACTCTTGGAACACTCGCCATCGCTCCAGGGGCAAAGTATTTGCCTCTGCATGCATTGCAGCAGCTGGCGAGTATCAGTGCTCCAAGTGCTGTCCGGAGGGCAGAGTTTTGAATTACATCAAGCTTATTTAAAAGGGAGGGGGAGGCAGATTCATATATTAAAAGGATTAAAGAATCCCCGAGCTAGACCTTACAATGATATCATATAGCCCCGCTAGGTAACAGGAGAGCGCTACCCCTCCCGGCACGGCGGTCCCTGGCGCGGCTCGAACTCGCGACCCCCGGTCCCGAGCTTGATGCTCTACCTCTGAGCAACACCGTGCCCCCAAAGCAGATCCATATATGGTACAGCCATGATCCAGTTTGCCCCGGATATACACTCAGTAAAACTACAATAGGACTTCCCGGGAGGCACTCCATCAGAAGCCTGTTAAGCATATCATGAGGGAAAGGCGTTTCATACAGGAGACCCGTAAATAATCAATAAGTGCCTTCCAAGTCAGAACTGGGCCAAGTCGGAGCCCCAGGAAAGTGTGACGCCGGAGAGGGGCAGAGGTATCATGAACATAAATGGTGGGCAGAGAGGGTAGTGCACGTTTGAGGGTATAAATCATTACAACACATTTGTCTACATTAACCCTGAATCCCCAGGCTGCAAACCAAGTTAGGAGGATGTTAATCCCCGACTGGAGACAGTCCTGTGCCTCCTGCAGAGTGGGTGCTGAGCTAAGGAGGGTTAGGTCATCTACATGTAGTGTAGATAACATCGTTAAAGAGGAAGGGACTCGCGACCGACCCCCGAGGTTCCCCCCTACGAACTGGGAATGAAGAAGTTATCCCCCCCAAGTGAAACAAAGTTCTACCAGAGAGGAAACTACGGAACCAAGTCAGAGGCGTGTCAACTATCCCCACTCTCGATAAATTATATAGGATCCCCTCATGGGAAGCAGAGTCGAAGGCCCCAGCCAGGTCAATAAAAAGGGACATGACTTCCTTATTTCTATATGAAACTTTAATGGAATGTTCAAATTGATGAAGGACATCCAGAGTGCCGCATCCTGGCCGGAAGCCACACTGCTCCTCCAGATCCTTACACTCTGCCCACCAATTTACCGTTATTTACCACTCACTCCATGAGTTTCCCGAGACACGGAAGAAGGGCTATCGGCCTGTAGGTACTAAGCAGGGTGGGGTCTTTCCCCGGTTGTGGAAAGGGGAGAGTGGAGGCATGCCTCCATGTCGTGGGAAAGACGCCCAACCGCCAGCTGTCGTTGATCAACTGCAGGAGATCATGTGCCACAGGGGGAAGATGGGTCAGGAATTCGTAATTCGTATGGAACAGTATCCGGCCCAGCAGCTTTGCGGGGGGGGGGGGGGGCACGCATTTCATGTCAACTCAAAGTATTCCCAATCACCATCTCTCGCTCAACACATACACCTATCATTCGTTGCCCATTTTCATTTCTTCCAGGCACACCATGCATACCAACTACACCTTCAACTGCTGTATTTCCCACTCTAGCATTCAGATCCCCCATCATTACCACATTCACATTCGCTCCTAAACTCTGCAAACACTCATCAACATCATTCCAGAAAGACACCTCTCCATCCTTCTCACTACCAGGCCCATATGCACTCACAAATACCCACAACTCACGTTCAAATTTCGCTTTCACCCACATCAATCTCGATGACACCTCCTATTCAATCACACTGCTGTACTTCCGAGCTCACTAACAAGGCCACACCTTCTCTTGCCCTTCCTTCATCACCTGACAATCTTCCATTCACACTTCCAAACGTTGACTCACCTTTCCCTGTCATCTTTGTGTAACTCAAAGCTAACACACCCAACTTTCTTCTCACAAACATTCTCCCAATCTCCTCCCTTTTAGCCTCAATCGTACTACATCCACGCACATTCATAGACCCGACCTTCAGGGTACGGGGATAACTCAATCCCCCATCCCTTTCTGTGGGCTCGCTCTCTCTTTAGGAACTAAAAAAACAGAGGAGGGGGTCCGTAGTCCCCTCACCCCGCCCCTTTTAGTCGCCTTTTACGACACGCAGGGAATACGGTGGCGGAATTCTTCCTAACACAACCTGGCCGCCGAGTAGTAGTACCACCCCATAGGGCGGCCAGATTGTGTTCCCCCCCCCGCCACAGGGGGGTTGGTACTCAAAATATATCGGCACTCATAAGATTAAAATGCAATATGTATATAAATAAATCGATATGAAAAAAGGGGTCATGAAATGTAAATAGGGTGCAGTATTAAAGTGAAATAAAAGCTAGGGATAATAATTTGTAGTCTACTTCACATCAATCAAATTGGTATTGGTATTGGTGTTAATATTGGGGGAAGGGTTGGGAGGGGTAGACCGAGAAAGACATGGGATGAGGTCATTAAATGTGACTTAAGGGTTAGGGGACTGAATAGGGAGGCTGCCAGAGATCGAGCAGCATGGAGAGCCGCCATTAGGTGACCAAGGCCGACACATGCAAGCATGTTGGAGCTTTCAAAAATGAACGATGAACGATCAACATGAATAGGCTGTCAACAACACAATTAATGAGGCCACTTAATACTATACTCTACAGCCAGTCAGATGTTACAGCAGTCTTGGTGCAATCATGGCTTTAGTCACGCCTTGGAAGTGCATGGTGGAAAAGCCTTACTTATCTATATATCCACTGCCATACTCCTTGATCTTGGAAGGGATTAAAGGGATTAAAGAATCCCCCGAGCTAGACCTTACAATGAGATCATATAGCCCCGCTAGGTAACAGGAGGGCGCTACCCCTCCCGGCACGGCAGTCCCGGGCGCGGCTCGAACTCGCGACCCCCCGGTCCCGAGCTTGATGCTCTACCTCTGAGCCACGTGATCTTGGAAGGGGTGGCATTGAATGAATCGACTCTCCGCCATCGATGTGCTAGAGTGGTATGCCTATGAGTGACACATGTACTGCATATATCAGAGGGAACTTCGATAGGGTGTAAAACTAACCCTTTAGAAAATACAGTAATTCAAGGAATGTAATCATCTCATCTACTATATACGCATCCCATGATAAGTTCTGAGGCTGCAAGTATACTTATTGTAGCCACCACCACCAAACACACGCCACCATCACTAAACACTAACCCCTCTTAAAAAATACAGTAATTCAAGGAATATCATCATCTCATTTACTATATGTGCATCCCATGATAAGTTCTGAGGCTGCAAGTATATTTATGTAGCCACCACCACCACCACACACACGTCACCATCACTGCTTCCAGGTTGAGGTGGTTTGGATATGTGGAAGGAATGTGTAGAAGTGGTAATGGTAGAGGCTAAAACCCCAAGCTTATCTGAATGTCAGACTGGTAGACTGTAGGCCAGTGTTAGCCTTCTTCCGTAGTCCACCAACCTTCCTTCAGGGAATAGGGAGCAAACTAAGGGAGGTTTCTATAACAAGCAACTACCAGGTCATATCTGTGCCACCAAGTGGAGCTGCTTTTGTGGCATAACCTTGGTCTATTAGGCCAGGCAGACTGTCAACCAAAGGTAAGCAACTGCACTCCAATAGAGTTTTCCTACAGGTACAGTACAACGCATGCGCCGTGTAGGAAAACTGCACACTTCAGTAGACAGAGCTTCACCAGGCTTCCCACGGCAAGGAACAGAGATATGACAAGTAAAGGTTTGGCTCCCAGATGGACGCTGCAGCTGCTTTACCCATGGGCACAGCGCTGTCAGTACCTGTAGATTGAATGGTTGAAATAATGTTCAGATACGACCATGGAGGGGAAAACCTTTATGAACAGACCAAGGAAAATGTGGAATGAGGTTCTGAGATGAGGCCATTGGAATGGGTGATACGGCTGAAACAGTGGAGGAAAAATGACCCTAGAAAAAAGTGAACATGGCTAACAAAATTTATACATGGAACACCACCATTCAAAATGTATGTGCAATCTTTGCTTGCTTACCATCCATCCTCCTGCTTCCCAGTGGTTGATTTGAGGGGATTAAAACACTTCTTGCATATGAAATATTTTCATTAAAAAGTATAGTATTGAATAACAAATGAATAATGCATTTTATCAAAGTACCTACATCAGTACAAGTAAGTTAATTCAATACTCGAAATTCTTACTGTGCAAGGTACTGTAGTTTGAGAAAAAGAAAAAACTACATCAATAGACTGAAGGAATAAAAGTTAGTTACCACAGCTGATTTTCCAGCTCCCCCCACTTCACAATACTAGAGGTGGTATATTCTCATCTAAATGGAGTGGGCCACTCTCAATGAACAGTTGTGGTACTATTCCACTAACATCTAGTGGCTATGTCGAACTGTGGGATAACCTGTTGCCCCAAAATGGTTCATGGTGTATTCTCTGTAAATTTTGTAATGGTTACAATTGTGCTTTGATGGATCATGCTCTCATAGGGAACACCTTGAGGGAACTGAACATCTTGTGGCAATAGCATGAAGACAATTTTTGGGTTAGAGGCACTGGGGAATAAATGGGGGAGGGGGGGCTGGACCACACCCCTTGCTGGTTACGAATTGAACTACCTGACAACCATGCCCCATGACTTTTATCTGCTCGAATACCAGGCCTCTTGCAACACAGAACACATTTTTATTTACAGAAAACACTGCAATAAGAAACACTGTGAAAGCAATTCATTATTTGGTTACCTGGGTCATTCCAATGAAGCTAAAGGAACTTAACCAGCACAGCAAAGGGACAGGGGTTCTAGTCAACGAGCCTTGCCTGTGCATGTTCATCTCTTGCTACAAGTTAGAAGAACAATAGGTACCTAGTGCCAAAATCCAGCACAAAGCCAGATCATCGGCTACAAGTTATGTATGCTGGTTGGGCCGGAAATACAGACACGGTATTATGAAGAAATTGGGTCAATGGAAAAAGTATATCATATCACAGATGGGGTTAGTGACGTCAGGAACGGAGCTAGATGTCGGAAAGAAGACCAATAGAGGTAAGGAAGGACATGATATTATGACAGGAAAAATATGATGATTCTTGGAGAAAATCTGAAAGGAGGGGAGGACGCTGGAGGGAAGACAAAAAAAGGAAAGGAAATACGTCGCTGTCAGTGTAAAGAGGACAATCGAGGAAAATATGACGTATAGAGAGAATGGTATTGCAATGCGTACAGAGGGGAGGGTGACCACCAGACATCAAATATGAGTGGGTAAGTCTAGTATGACCAATTCTAAGACGAGCTAAAGCAGTCTCCCATCTCCTATTACGGTGGCAAGGGGCTAGCCAAGGAGAAATAGATGGTTTAACAACACGTAGTTTATTATTAGTGATAGAGTCCCAGCAAGACTGCCACCGGTGCTGAAGGAAGGAAGTTAGGGCAGGAAGAAAATCAGACTGGAATGAGGAAGGAAGGAGAGGCATCTTTGGCAACAGCCATGCGAGCCAACTGATCAGCACGTTCATTGCCCACGATGCCCACATGTCCTGGAACCCAACAGAACTGGACTGTTTTATGACGAGAGGAGATACGGAACAACCATTCCAAGATACAAAGGACTAAAGGTTGAGAAGCAGAAGGTGACTGAAGAAGGGATAGCGCACTATATGAATCAGAGAATATTACAAATGAGGGAGAGGAGGCACGACAAATATACCGCAACGCAAACCAGAGGGCATATAACTCTGCTGTTAGAACACTTGCATAGGTAGGAAGACTAAAATGATAAAAGGTGTCAGGAAAGAGGATCGCGAAGCCAACACCCTCCGGGGTTTCTGAACCATCAGTGTATATAGGGACTGCAGAGGAATGGCGGGAGAGATGGTCAGAAAACCGAGCACGGAGAATGAATGAAGAAGAATTGGACTTGGAATAGGGGAAAATGGAAGAACAAATGTGAGGTCGCGGAAGTAGCCAGGGGGGAAAAAGACGTGCGGTAAGAAAAAACATTACTAATAGCAAGAGAGGAATGAGAGAGGAGAGTACGAGCTCGAATTGCAAAAGATGGCCTGGTTCTAGGGGTGGAAAACATGTCTATGTCAGGAGTGGGAGGAAGAAGAGAAGGAGTATGAGGAAAACAGTGCAACTTAGCATAAGTACGAAGAGAAAGTAGAGCACGACAGCGGAAAAGTGATGGAACTCCTGATTTAGCATACAGACTCTCAACTGGGGAGGATTTAAAAGCGCCAAGTGCCAGACGGAGACCGTGATGATGCACAGAATCAAGTTGTTGGAGGACGGTGTCTGAAGCGGAAGAATAAACTTGGCAAGCATAATCAAGTTTGGAGAGAACGAGAACAATATGGAGCCGAAGGAGAGTAGCCCGATCAGCACCCCACGACACATGAGACAAAGTTTGTAAGAGATGGAGGCGTTGCAAGGCTGAGATTTTCAAGGAGGCAATATGATCCTTCCAAGTGAGACGGGAATCGAAAAGAAGGCCAAGAAAGGAAGCAGAGGTTTTGTATAGGAGAGGAGAGCCATAGAGAAAAAGAGGTGGTTGGGAAATAAGATGTGAGTGAGTAAAAGTAATAGCATGAGACTTAAGAGGAAAGAACCGAAAGCCATGAGAAGTAGCCCATTCTGAGGCAGCAGAAACCGCACGTTGAATGAGAGCACCAAGGGCAGAGATGTCAGAATTTGAGGCATATATTGCAAAATCATCTACATATAAAGAAGAGCGGACACCAACTGGGAGGCAGGATACAATCCCATTAATTGCCAATAAAAAGAGAGTAGTGCTAAGAACACTGCCTTGGGGGACACCTTCATATTGTGGGAAGGGATCTGAATAAGTATGCTGAACACAGACTCTAAAGAAATGGGATGATAGAAAATTCTTTAAGAAAACCCCAAGGTTACCATCAATCCCACAAGATCGAGCTGTGTGTAAAATATGATAGCGCCAAGCTGTGTCATAAGCCTTCTCAAGGTCAAAGAACACAGCAATCACAGATTGCCAAGTGACAAAAGCTGAGCGGATATATGTCTCCAGATTCAGGAGGGGAATTAAGGTACCGCGAGCTTTACGAAAGCCAAACTGTGAAGGGGACAAAAGTTGTTTGGATTCTAGGAGCCACATAAGACGATGATTTATCATACGCTCAAACAATTTGCAAAGACAATTAGTAAGAGCAATGGGGCGATAATCTTGAGGGGCATGGCCTTGCTTTCCTGGCTTAAGAAATGGGAGAATGACAGCATTACGAAAAGAGGGAGGAAAGACACCCTCTGTCCAGATACGATTATATATAATTAATAATAGGGCCAGGGCCTGGGGGGAAAGGTGACGGAGCATATTATAGTGTATGCCATCAGGACCCTCGCAAGTGTTCTTACAAAGACGAAGGGCTGAGGACAATTCATGGAGAGTAAAAGGCGCATTATACGACTGACTAGACGACAGCTGGAAGACAACTGGCGTACATTCAGTAGCAGTTTTAAGGGCATGGAATTCAGGTGAGAGATGAGAACCGTTACTAACATTACTAAAATGAAGACCTAAGCCATTAGCAACTAAACTAGCATCTGCGACTGATTCCCCATCCAAATGGAGGACAGGGGAAGGCATGGGAAGATGTTTACCGGCTATCTTGCGTATACGTTTCCAAACGGAAGCAATGGGTGTATTTGTAGTAATGGTGGAAACGTATAATCTCCAGCTATGGCGTTTAGCCCGTTTAACTTTTTTTTTTGTGTGTGTGTGTGTGTGTGTGTGTGTCCGACTCTGGGCATAGACTTCACAGCCTGCTATCAAGGCCCAGTCGTCCTCCTACAATCTACATGTCACCACTTTGGCGCTTAACACCCACCGTCCATATTGAATACATGCTAGGGCTGTCTCATACAGGACTGGTGCATTGGTATTAGCGGGGTCATTTTTACGACATGTCGGCGGGTCTTCTGGTAGATCAGTAAAGCCTGATTTAATGAAATTCAAATCCTTAAACTGTTCCCTGCACCAGCGAGGATTCGAACCTGGGTCCCACGGGAACTGTCCTACGAAGAGAAGCGCGGGCCTTTTTAAACATTAGAAGTGCACTCTGTTCATACTGGGTGTTGTGTTTACGTAGGTAGCTCTTCCAACGTGCACGTTTAACACGGAGAGCCACAGTACAATCCGAATTCCACCAAGGTACACACTTAGAAGCAAAAGGACGGGACGACCTAGGAATCGCAGTCAAAGCTGCAATTAGAACTAACACATTAAAATAGGTGAGCATGTCTAAAATAGTAGAGAAGGAAGAAGGAGGTACAGAAGGAATAGTTAGTGAAGTAAATGATGGCCAGTCAGCTTTCGGAAAACACCATCGAGGGGGTCTAATTACGGGACAGTATGTAGTTAGGGTAAGTTTGATAGGAAAGTGATCACTATATACAATATCAGAAAGAACAGCCCAGTGGAAATCTAAAGAAAGGGAAGGGGAGCACAGGGAGAGATCTAGACAGGAGAAGGTATGAGTTGTAGCGTCAAAATGTGTTGAAGCTCCTGTTTTCAATAAGGATAAATCTGCGTTAAAAATAAAAGACTCAAGGCGACGGCCACGCGAATTAGTAACGTCATCGCCCCATAAAACATGGCGACAGTTAAAATCCCCCAGCAATAAAACTGGGGTGGGTAGTTGGGGTAATAAAAGAGATAAGGCAGAGAGGTCAATAGGCTGGGAGGGAGAGAAATAAACCGAAACCACCGTAATCCAACGTCCAAGAAACACATGAATAAAATGACATGGAACGGTGGTGTTAATGGACAGACGTTCAAGAGGAACTGTATGGTGGACTAAGATAGCTGTAACAGAAAGAGAAGCAGGAGAGAACAAGAAACAATAGTCAGATATAGGTACCGGAGGGGGAAGATAAACGGGGTTCTTGTAAGCAAACTAAAGAAGGACAGTGAACTGAAAGAAGATAGCGGAGGTCACTGCGATGGGCTGTAAAACTTCGTATGTTCCATTGTAAAATAGACATGTTAAAAAACCAAAGAAAGTAAAACCCAACAGGAAAGCAGAATTTAGGTAAAAGGAAAATGATAAAATATAGTACACAAGAAGTAAAATATAGTACACAGGAAGTAAAATATAATAAACAGGAAGTAAAATATAATCCATAGGAAGTAAAATATATGACATAGGAAGTAAAATATATGACATAGGAAGTAAAAAATATGACATGGGAATTAAAATACAATACAGAATAATAACATATATTACCGAGTCGTTACGATAGTAGGGATAAGAATAGAAGGTGAAATTGGTGGATGGGCAGAATGGTCTCTACTGACCTGGAGGCATGGGGAGAGACAAAGGGGAAGGAGTACTGTGAGAAGTGGAAGAGGAGTGGGGCAAAGAGGAGGAGGGGATAGAAGGAGGAGGAGAGGGAGAGGAAGGAGGGAGAGGAGTGGAAGGGAGGTCAGGAGGTACAGGATGAATTTCAACAGAGAGAATGGAAGGAGAGGATACAGCATTGGCTACTGAATTTGGCGTGGAAGCTAAAATATAATCCATAATCTTGGGAATAGTTTCACTGTCGTCATCGCCTGAGGGTTTGGTGTGGGCGGTCCAGGGATGTGACTGGAGAGATTGCTGTGATACAGGTTTTGACGAGGCAGTGTGTGTCGATCGGGAGGGGCGGGAATTTGTTGCCCGGACTTTACGAGCTGGAGAAGGAGGAGGATGGGCAGGAGAGGCCTTAGAGTCTGATGAGGTGGACAAACTGCGTTTACTATTAGAGGAGGGTGGGGGTCAAGTGTTGAGTTGGGCCAGGGGCGCCAAACGGCGGGTCTGAGTAACAGAAGTGGAGGAGTGAGAGGAGGGACGAAGTTGTGAACAGGGGGAAGGACAAGGAGAAGGAACAGGTAAAGAAGGACCTGGAGAGGAGGTAGGGGTAGAGGAATCTAAAACAGAGAAAGAATTAGAGATAGGAACAAGAGGGGTCTGTACGGGAAGGTCTGAGGTAGAGGGGAGGTGCAGCTGAGAGGAGGAAGAGGTAGAAACAAGAGTACTGGGAGGAAGAGAAGGAGAGACTGAAGTCACAGGTGTAGAGACAGAGTGAGAGGTGGGAAGACGAGAGGAGAGAGGAGAGGAAGAGGGGGCAGTAGATACAGAGACAGGTGCAGAAGGGGAAGTAGTAGTAGTACTGAGACTGGAAGTTACTATGGCAGAAGGACGGGCTACACGTGCGTAGGTAACGTTAGGATGGTGACCGAGGTTGCGAGCTCTGCAACGAGCCTCACTAAGGGAGAGGCCAGTTTTCCAACGGATAGTAGATACTTCCGATTCAAAAAGGTAGACGGGACATTGTCGGTGGGTGGCAGAATGGCTACCACGACAGTTAGGGCAGCAGCGGATGGTGGTAACACAGTCTGAAGAGGCATGGCTGGCCAGTGCACAGTTGGCACAGACTGCAGATGAGCGGCAGTATTTGGTGGGGTGGCCAAAGCACCAACAAGATGTGCACTGGCGAGGAGGCGGAATATACTGGCGTACTTGGAGGACAGTGCCCCCAATAATAACTGTGGAGGGTAAGTCACGAGAAGCAAAGACTATTTTAACAATATTGGCTGGTTCTTGTCGGCGTCCGCGAGGAGGAACTGTATAACAATGTACTGAACGGATTGGGTGATGCTGTTCTGAGAGGATTAGCTCTATGTCAGTGGAGCATTCTGCGAAAGGCCTCTGGCCGAAGGACATTGATGATGGTAAACGGACAGTGCCAGTGGATGAATTAAGCTGAATATCTGGGGACACAGAGATGGGTTGACCTGAGTTGTTGACTAGTGATACCACCTTCTTGGCTAGGGCGGTATTGTGAACAACAAGGAGGCGGGAACCATTCGGACGAGCCGAGGTGACATCCCTGCCTACCTGTCGAAGTAGAGAGAGGTGGAGCGAGAGGTCATGAGATGCATTAAGGATATTAAAAAATTTTGACCATGTCTGTGTATCGAACAGAGAGGAAGTGAGGGAAGGGGCTGGCACATACGAAGAAGGACGAGGTCTGGAGAGAGAGGTAGAGGACATAGAAGTAACAGAGACAGGAAGTGAAGGAGGAAGGTAAGGATGAAGTGTGATAATAGTAGAGGGGCTAATTGAGGTAGACAGAACAGAAGCTGGAGGAGTGGAAGACACAGTAGGTACGGCGGATGGCGTGTTCATTGTAACTGAACTTTTAGGAGGAGGGGAAGAAGTCGAGGCCACGGTCAAAAGCGAGTCCTGGGTCGTCACCGTAATCGAGCCAGTAGTAGTAGTAGTAGTACTCATAAAAATGTAATTGGTAGTTTTCACCACCCCACCCCCCACCCCCCACGGAGCCCAACTAGGGGAGGCTGATGTTGGATCAAACTCACCCAACAGCCTCAGGGATAGCGGAAGAGATACAGTACATTCTTCAACTTTGCGAACTTTAACTTTGCGAATCACCAATTTTGCGAAGTAGTTCCAAGTCATTTATTTTTTAACATTTATGAACTTTGCGAGCGATCACACACTTTGCGAGGTCGAGTGGTGGGCAGGGTGACCAGATTTCTCTAGCTGGAATACGCTAGACAGCAGCTGAAATTATGCTATATTGGCAAAAATAATGCTAAATCTTTTGTTGCTCTTAATACGTTCGGTTTCTGTTAAATTTTATGATTAATATAGTATTATTTCTACGTTTTTAACTGAATACAGTATGCACTCTTATAATTATGAAAGAACATTAAAATAAATAATTACTCAGGTTCTAAAAGTTTATTTGACAAATGTTTGTGAAACATAAGCTGAAACTCTTCCTACCACACTTCACACTTAAGCACTGCAACCTACAGGAGGTACTAAGCAGTAGAGAAATGATGGGCACTGAACCTGCCGCAGCCTGAACAGACGGCATCCACAGACTCAGCTGAATAACTGACTTTAGTCAGCCATGGCGGCACCCTGGGTCCCAGCGCCTGTGGATCTGTACAGTACACGTCTACCCTCCTCCAAAGCCCGTGATTTCCTGCTCTAGGTTTGTTAAAAGTATGGACTTTCACAGTTACCATTAATCATATTATATTAAACATGTATCCTGGTCTTCAATCCAGAAACTACTGCTAGCCACAAGTGGTCAGTTATTCTAATCATGCTAAAAATTGTCCTAAGCTTATTAGATTATGCTAAAAATATGCTAGATTTGATAACATGCTAAATTTTGTGCTAAACACACAATTTTCTGGAAAAATATGCTAAAATTAGCAAAATTATGCTAAATCTGGTCACCGTGACTGTGCCTCCTAGTTCGGTGTTCTGCCGCCCCCCATGTTTGTTTACACCACAGTAGTCGCACCCAAGCCTTGCCCCGCCACCAGTCCCGTACACCACGCCAGTCTTCACATCAGTGTAAATATGCATTTTTTGCTTTTTTATGTTTGTTACCTATGATGTTTTCATAATAATATTACTGTACAATACATCAGTCCATGTTTGTTTCATTTATCATCATAAAATTAAGAGGTAGAGTCGAGAGTAAGAGTGGGAAAAAGTGCTTACCTTGGGGTGATGTCGACCAATTTACCTTTATTGCATATATTTAATTGTTTAAACTTTGCGAATTTCGATTTTGCGAGGTTTTTTGTCGACCATATTCTTGCAAAATTGGAGGAAGCACTGTATACGCGGACACTGTTTGGTGTGAAGTGGCAGTCGCAGACCAATACGGTGCCCACCAAACAGTGCCCGCTTGACCCTAGCCGAGGTTGACTGAGTCAACACAGGGCCAGCCGATTTGCCCAGCGGGGCCACACTGGACCGCCCGTCTTACCCCAACCCCGCTACCAAAGGTGCGTATTGTCCACCACAGGGAACTACACCCTGCCCCATGGTGAACTCAACTCCCAGACAGAGGGGCGCAGGGAATACACGGGACGCCACGCACTGCAAACACGTGGGGAGGAGACAGTCTCACCCAAGATGACAAAAGGGGCGCAGTCTGGAACATCACCAGTAGACCTCCACTACCTGGCGATGACAGGGAAAAGGGAAAAAAAAAAAAAGAAGCAATAGAATAAGAAAAAGGGCCTCACAAAATTAGTTGAGGCAGCGACAGGGACCCAAGGAGGGGGGGGGGGGGGAGAGGGCAGAGTAGAAACCGCACCATAGGTCCCCACTCATCAAGACCCAATCGATGTCCACAAAATATCTTCCCAGCTTCGTATTCATAAGGCATTCCTTGCATGCAGCAGACAGGTTTTCTGCACGGATGCTGGTACTATGAAGCAGTTACAGCAACCAGAATATTATATGCTTCTTGTTTCCATCAGTCGAGCACCTGTGAACAAGGAGGACTTAGTAAACAAAACTAATGTACATCTACCTATCTATAAATGCCTTAACCGCATGAGGGGTGGACACAAAATCACGACCATCTCATCCGTTTTCTGCCATCTGAATACCATCTCTCCAACTCACCCCACTCTCATATACCTTTCCACCTCATCCTCAGTATCCCCCCTCACCACTCAGCCTCAATAACACTTTCCTTCCCAGTCTCTCATTCACCATCCTTTCCTCATGGCAAACTCACCTCAGAGTTTCTCCTCAATGTTTTCTAAAACATCCACACAAACACCATAGTGCTCCTTCACTTGAAGTATATAAGCAATGTACATTTGACCCCTTGAATCCAGGGGACATCCTTTACAGCGTACTATGGCTGTTACCAGCCTATCCTATGCACCTTCGGAACGTTTTAAAACAAAATATTCAGATAAAGCCTGATATAAATTTCTTCAATATGAGAGGCCTTTCTTAATGCATATCAAGTTGTAGACCCCATGAGGTAAAATGAAGGTCTGCTCAGGCGAAGGTTCGACTAACAAGAAAAGTATACTTTGGGATAATATTAAAACAATTCTCAGGCTACTGCTGAAATACTATCAATACAGAACTTGTTGAAACTGTATGACAGTAACAAGTACTGATGGATAAGTCACATGTACAATGTCAAATTCTGCTTTATACCAAAGTTATTGGTATGACAATATGATCGCATACTTTACTGCTGTGTGTGTGTGTGTGTGTGTGTGTGTGTGTGTGTGTGTGTGTGTGAGAGGGGGGGGGGATAACCAGTCACTGGCACCTCAGCAACATTAAACAGGCAATTAATTCCAAGCTAACCTGCTCATTCCTGATATTCAAGGCAAAGATGACCGAGCCACAAGCACCTGAGCAACATATTGAGAAAAATTAATTCCAACAAACACAAACTTGGACTTTATGCATCTCATTCAACTGCAGCACCTTTCATAAGTCTACCGGGTGACAATCAAATGGTTACAGTATCCTCCCACCCACCAGCCTCTTCATCATATTGTTTCCCCTGGTTAGAGTTTGCGCATGGCAAATTCCATCCATCTAATCCTGTGAAATTATGACCATCTGAGGTTAAAGCACTTACCATAAGTAACCTAAATTATTCCTTATCTTAAATGATTTACTCCAGGCAATCATCCCACGATAACCATGACAAATACCTCCATACTACTTTGTCCTCATATACAGTACATCTGCCCAGATTTCACTCCCTTGCATTTGTCAGTAGTATTTTAAAAATCTGATGCTGCTGGTTCACCTGGTCGCTGTGGCTGCCATGCTGCTCTCTGCTTACACGTATCCTCTCAGTCTGCAGACCCCTGGGTTCACGTCCAGATGACCCTGGAACAAAATACAACAACAACAACAACACGTCCACTGCAGGCACCCCTCGCCTAACCGTTGTTCTGACGTAATCTAACCAACCTTTGCTCATTTCAATTTATCTCTCAACCTAATTTTGCAGTTCTCTTCCAACTCTTAACCAGTCCTTTCTTCTTTCTCACAACCAAACCGTCCCCCCCTCAAATCCTTTCATTCAATAAATTCTTTCTGCGTCCTCTCATCTTCCAAAAACAATACTTGCCATCTTTCACTCCATCCTTTGCCAATGCTCTAACTATATCTCTCCTGAACAAATCTCCCCTTTCTTCAGCAATCTTACCCAATTCTCCTTACCATCCATACTATCACATCTCTCTCCTACAAATTCCTCTCTCTCATTACTAATCTATCAAGATAACTCTACTTAAAGGTATGCCTGAAATAGGTGGAGGAAATGGTGGGACCCAACTTCAGGATAAACCCAAAGAAGAGAATAACTGGGAGATCAAGTTCAGGGTGAATGACAGCAGGAAAAAGGAGTGAGCAACCCAGGGGGTTTCCACCTCGCAGGTTCCACGGGTCAGAGCCGAACCTTTTCCACTTATCCCTATTGGTTACACGGTACTCAGAACGACCCTTACACTCAAGCGGACAATCGAGAACCCATTCCAACCTGCTGATACCCAATCCAAGAACTTTCACATCACAGCAGTACCACCTGAACCCAATCCACCCCCTTCTACCTTGGTTTTGCACCCTGATGAGGGGCACTCCTCAGCCATCTTTCTGCTCTCTATTTATATTCTAACCTTTTTCAACCATTCGTTCATCTTTTCCAATTAATCATTCTCCTCTGTCTCGTAACCAATCAATCTAGTTGCTTCCTGGAATAATAATATTTACACTTTCTTGCCCAATTCCTTTCCTATCCTCACTTAAGCCAAACCTAGCTACCACTCCATGCATTCAAATTACCTGTTACTTCAAACTAATTATCCTCCAGTCTGCCTCCTAACCGGTCAATATGGTCTTCCTGAAACAGCAATACCTACACATACTACTATTCAATTCCTTTTCTCTCCTCCAAGACAATTACCTACCATTCAAATTACTTATTGACTAATGTTTTTGGTCAAATAATTCTTACGGAATCCTCTCCTCCATCTAAACAATCGATCATTACTCTCACTTTTTCCCAATCATAACTGAGTCATTATCCTCGCCTCAATCTATCCTCCTTAAACAATTATTCTTGAGTCATTATCCTCTCTTCCATCCAACAATCTATCATTCCTTTCACTTTCTTCCAAACATTCACTTGTCACAATCCTCGTCTACCTAACCAATCCATCCTTTCACTTTTTCCAAATCATAAGTCATTATCCTCTTCAGTCTATACTTCTTAAACAATCATTGAGTCATTATCCTCTCTTCCATCTAACAAATCCATCCATCCTTTCTTTCCTTTTTTCGCAAACACAAAAACAAGCACCAAAGCAAGCCTGAGGACATCAAATCACCTAGGGGGTTTAGGGTGGGTTCGTGGAATGTGGGAAGTCTGAAAGGAAGAGCAGGGGAAGTTGTTGAGGCATTCAGTAGGAGGTGGGTGGATGTGGCTTGTCTGCAGGAAGTCCGGTACAGGGGTGGATCAGCCAGAAAGATTGCTGGGAAGGATTGCTACTATAAGTTGTTTTGGCAGGGGGGAACTGATGGATATGGGGGTGTGGGTGTGTTGGTTGCGGAGAAATGGGTGGAGTATGTTATGAATGTCATGAGAGTAAGTGATAGGATAATAGTAGTGAAAATTTTGATAGGACGGGTGATGGTTTCAGTTATATCAGCATATGCTCCGCAGGTAGGATTGGATGACGCAGAGGATAGATTTTGGGATGATTTAATACGTGTAGTGAGTGGTATGGGCGATGATGAGGTAGTGGTTCTAGGAGGGGATTTAAATGGTCATGTTGGTGAAGCAGCTCAAGGGTATGAAGGAGTCCATGGAGGATGTGCATATGGTGTGAGGAATGCGGAAGGGGAAAGAATACTCGAGTTTGGGGAGGCTATGGACATGATTGTGTGCAACACACATTTTAGAAAAAGAGTGAGTAGATTGATTACGTACGAGTCCGGGGGAAATAGTAGCCAGATAGATTATTTTCTGGTAAGGAGGGTTGATAGGAGATTAGTGAGGGATGTTAAAGTTATAGGAAGCGAGGAGTGTGTGCAGCAGCACAAACTGTTGATTTGTGACATGGTGCTTAAGGAACAAAGGATGAGAAGGAGGACATATGTACCTAGGAGGAAAATATGGAAGCTGAGAAACCAATCAGTAAGGGATGCCTTTTATAGTGAGATGAGGAGAGTGGTGGCTGAACAGGAAGCCGAAGATAGAGACGTTAATGAACAGTATGGAGCCCTTAAGAACAACCTCTTGAGAGTTACCGATGCAGTATGCGGTTGGACAAGAGGCCCACCAAGACATAAAGTAACTTGGTGGTGGGATGAGAGTGTAGAAGCCGCAGTTAAGGAGAAGAAGAGGCTTTTCCGGGAATGGAAGAAGGGTGGTAACAGGGAGGAGTACTTGGCTGCCAAGCACAGGGCTAGAAGAGAGGTATACAGGGCGAAGTCTGAGTCACAGAGACTTTTACTTGATAATCTAAATCATGAAGGAAGGAAAAATATGGTTTTTAGGGTGGCAAATCAGATGAAGAGAGATAATCGGGACATTGTAGGCGAGCAGTGTGTGAAGAATGATGAGGGAAGGGTACTGGTAAACAGTGAGGATATTAAAGATGCATGGAGAGAGCATTATAGTCGGTTGTTGAATGAGGAGTTTGATTGGGATAGGGAAGGTTTGGAGCCAGCTGATCCAGTGTTTGGGCCTTGGCCTTTGATTGACGCTGCTACTGTGAGTGAGGCAATAGGCAGGATGCGGGTGGGGAAGGCGGCAGGTGTGTCTGGGTTGACTGCCGAAATGTTGAAGGCCTCAGGAGATATTGGGGTGAGATTAGTCACTGACCTGATAAATAGGATTATATATGAGTGTGTTGTCCCAGATGATTGGCTGAAGAGTGTAATTGTAAATGTGTACAAAGGGAAGGGTGATGCCCTGGAAAGGGGAAATTACAGAGGTATAAAGCTCTTAGATCAGATAATGAAAGTAATGGAGAGAGTTCTAGAAGGTATGATTAGAGAAAGAGTGAATATCAATGAGATGCAGTTTGGGTTTATGCCAGGCAGGGGGACCACTGATGCCATATTCATTGTTCGACAGCTTCAGGAAAAATATATTGGCAAGAAAAGGGAATTGTATTTTGTTTTTGTTGATTTGGAAAAGGCCTTTGACAGAGTCCCTAGAGAGGTGGTGAAGTGGGCAATGAGAAAGCTAGGGTTGGAAGAGTGGCTGGTTAGGGTGGTTATGGCCATGTACGTGGGTGCTCACACTCAGGTAAGGGTGAATGGAGCTTTGAGTGATGAGTTTCCCGTGAATGTTGGTGTGCATCAGGGGTCAGTTTTGAGTCCCTTGTTGTTTATCATGGTGCTTGAAGCCCTCTCACGTGACTTCAGAGATGGACTCCCATGGGAGATGTTGTATGCTGATGATTTGGTGTTGATTACAGAGAATGAAAAGGAGGCGGAGGAAAGATTTAAGAAGTGGAGAGATGGTATGGGGCACAAGGGCTTAAGGGTAAATGCAGATAAAACAAAAGTGATGATATCTAGGGTTGGTGGCGGTACAATCAGAGGAGAGGGAGAGTGGCCATGTGCAGTTTGCCACAAAGGTGTGGGAAGTAATTCCATCTTGTGCAGTGTCTGTGATAAGTGGGTGCACAAGAGATGTAGTGGTATTAGAGGTAGACTGCGAGATAATGCTGATTTCATGTGTGCGGTGTGTCGGGGAGAGCAGGAGGAGATTGTTAGGCGTGAGAGGGTTGAACTTGCAGGTGAGTCTCTTGAGTGTGTGGAGGAGTTTTGTTATTTGGGAGACATGTTAGGTGCCGGAGGTGGGGCTGGAGTTAGCTCGGTTGCTAGAGTGAGAAGTGGTTGGAAGAAGTTCAGGGAGCTGTTGCCTCTCCTGACATTGAGAGGACTCTCCTTACGTGCTAAGGGGTCTTTGTATGCAGCATGTGTTAGGAGTGTGATGCTGTATGGTAGTGAGACCTGGGCAGTAAAGGAAGAAGATATTCGCAGGTTTAAACGTACAGAAATGACAATGATTAGGTGGATGTGCAGTGCGTCCCTGCGTGCAAGGCCTGGGGGGGCTGGGCTTACGATAGAAGAGTTGAGAGGTAGGATGGGACTGGAGTGTATTGGTGTTGTGATGAGGAGAGGCAGGCTGAGGTGGTTTGGACATGTGGAGAGGATGGGGGAGGATAATTGGGTACAGAGGGTGAGAGGTGTTAATATTGGGGGAGGGGTTGGGAGGGGTAGACCGAGAAAGACATGGGATGAGGTCATTAAATGTGACTTAAGGGTTAAGGGACTGAATAGGGAGGCTGCCAGAGATCGAGCAGCATGGAGAGCCGCCATTAGGTGACCAAGGCCGACACATGCAAGCATGTTGGAGCCTTCAAAAATGAGCGAAAATGAGCGATTTTTAATGCATGGAAGGAACCAAAGGTCAAAGCCCACAAGACTGCTCCTTCCAAGAAAAAAACAAAATGACAGCCAAATTCAAGAACCGTTCATTTCGAGATGCCTAGACACTGTATTTAGAAGACTGATCATAGGCAGTATGAAATTCAGACAAAGGAAGACCGTTCTAGAGCAGACCTGTCGCATATTGCACACATGAAGGATTGGGGGTAATAGTTAACTCTTGCATTAGAGAACTGGACAGAAAAGGGATGAGAGTTTGCTGCTAGACGGGCACTACGTGCCCACCATAGTAATAGAGTGATGCAGACAGACAGTCCAATGGAGAAACAATGAGCAAAGAAGTGATAGAAGATAATGCAATAGAGTGACGAAGAGAAGTTGAGGGGAACCAGTAAAAGGAGGAGAGTTAATGAAACGAAAAGCCTTTAACTCATGTGTGTGTGTTGTACTCTATACAGGGGCAGAGGGCTACCAACTAACTCAAAGGTAAACGACCACCCCTTACAGGATTATGGCATCTGGCTGTAGGTAGATAGTCTACAAATATGCAAGGGTAAAGAAGGCAACAAGGTTGGCCTAGAATTTACAAGAGATGTAATGTGATCTTTCCAAGATAAATCCCGGGAGAATGAAATGGCTAGTATATTCAATGATAATACAGGATTGAGGTGGATATTAGAGGAAATATGTGTGCCTGTTCTTTGGTAGGAGGAAATATTTAAATATAACCTATTTCTGTTAATTAGAGGAAATATCTAGGCTATGTACCAATAATTAACAGCAATTTAAACCATCACTACCACGAACTCAACTGCATTTTCCCTGCAGATCCCAATCAATGAAAGTGGTATTTTTCCATGTCTCTTGGTGGCATGCTCAATTATTGTGGCTTTCCATTATATTGTGCAACTGACACAATCCGCAAGTGGATTCCACTACCACACACTCAACTGCATTGTCCCTGTAGTTCCCAATCAAAAACAGTGCTCAACTGCTTTGTCCCTGTAGTCCCCAATCAAAAATAGTGGCACTTTCAGATCTGCCTCTTATAGTGGCACGCTCAAACAATTAATGTGGCATTCCATATACTTTGCAACTGGCACACTCCACAAGCTGATTCCACGATTTATCCGTATGCAGTCACAATTGTGCTATCAAGAGTAACCTACTACTGTACAGAAAACGATTGCAAAGACACTTTCTTGAGCTTTACATCTTTTCCACCAATTCTGGCATTTCAGGATTGCTAATGTGTGACATCATACAACTGTGGATTCCACAGTCTGTTTATGCATACTGACTAAAGTCAAGTGCGTCTCTCATATTTTCGTTTACGCATACGACCATTATTCACTTTTTAACATAACACGAACCTCCTTAGAGAAGCACCTTACACTTATTTCAACACGTCAAAACACCAGCATTTTCATTATTCACACATTTACTCATTTTCTACCTAAGGAGGCCGAGTTTGGAACTCCATTCTGTTTTCCACACGTCGTCCATGGGTCCCCTAGTAACACCAGCTTTAATGTAACTCACACTTTAACTTTTTGACTAGCCTCATTCAACATATCACACTTCAACTCATTTTCTAGCCTCATTCAGCATAACACTTTCAATTCAACATTTGTTTTGTAATACTCTCACTATAGTGTTGGTTTCTAGCTTTAGCACAGCAATTTCCATAAGAAAACATCAAACTTCATTTCTGCACTGGTAGGTCCTTTCTTGTGCTATATTTACATTTGCCAATAACTTCTTTATTTACTCTTCACTTACACATTTTCTACATTCCAAGTCGGTCTAGGATCTGCATATTGGAACACCATATCTACACTTAATGCATCACTTATGGCTCCATTATTAACAATATATTTTAACTGACACTTGCTTTTCTTATTTTACTTCCATTTTTAGTTTCTGCACACAGCAGCACCATACATATACACTTACTGTGTCAATAATTGCTCCTTTATTGTACTGAAACTTATTCACTTTCTACATTTTAACAATAACACTTCCTTCCATTCATCTTGCTTTTCGCATTTCCACATCAGCTTTCATCATGTCTGGCCGACTGCACCACCCGGGTACAGTCTCCTTTTTCACTCAACTTTAAAATCTTTTATCTCAAAAGCTTTTCATCCAGTTGGCCACTTCAGCCTAATTTTAAAATCCTGTATCAACATTCTCAGTCTAACTCTGCCCCAGCCCAAACTGTCCAAACCATTCCTTGCACAGTCCTCTCTTCACCGTAGCTTCCAATTTCACTTAACTGATCGTTTCACTCTCAACCATAGTCTTCTCTACCTCACTCACAGCCAGTTGTTCTCAACGTCTACCAACTAATTCTTCCATCATTCTCTCATCGTCAAAAACGATCCACTCTCCCTCCAGACTTAACTTTCACCAGTCTTCTCGCATGACCCTACCTTCCAGTCTTCCTCTCCCAATCAAGCATCTGTTTTCCAAACCCTCCCTCTCTTTTTTCATGACTATATCTTCCAGTTCTGTTGCTCAATTATTCTCTCAACCAACCAGTCATACTCCTCTCATTTGATCATCTCTATTTTCTATAACCTCCTCTATAAGACCAGGGCTGGGGTCAATTATGAATTGAATAAAAAAAAAAAATGAACTGAATTGGAATTTATATAAATGCATTGGTATGAACTGATGACTGAACTGATAAAATGATTTATAATGCAATATGCGAATTCATTATTGTACAATAACTAACTTACAGGACACACACACACACACACACACACACACACACACACACACACACAACCTAAAAATATTTGAAACCTCATTTTTATCTTCCGTTAGATTAATGGTACTGGGTAGATTAAAATTGATTCTGAATTGGACACATTTTAATTTAATTAAATATTGACCATAATGAACTGAACTGGATTTTTTTTTTTTTACAAATGAATTAAATTGAACTGGAATTAATTCAAATTTTATTCTGGATTGGAAATGAATTGCCCTCAGCCCTGATTAAGACAAACTTATTTCTCTCCACTAAACAGTTAACACCGAATCTGCTGAGGGAACTCTTACTTCAGGGTAAACCCGAAGCACAGGTGTCTACTTCAGGAATATACCCGAAGTAGCAGGGAAAACGACTGGGACCCTACTTTGGGGTAAACCCAAAGAAGGGGGGTAGAACAACTGGGAGATCAGTTCAGGGTGTATCACGGCAGGAAAGCGGAGAAAGCAACCCGAAGGGTTTCCACCTCGCAGGTTCCACAGGGTCAGAGTCGAACCTTTTTCGTTTATCCCAAATGGTTACACGGTACTCAGAACGACCCCTTCTTCTCAAGTGGACAATCGAGAACCCACTCCAACCTACCGATCCTCAACCCAAGGACTTTCACCTCACAGCAACATCACCCAAACCCGATCCACCCTCTTCTACCTTGGTTTTGCACCCTGATGAGGGGCACACCTCAGCCTTCAGCTCTTTATCTCCAAACTAATCCTTTTCAGCCACTCACTCCACTTAACCATTCTCCAGTCAATCTCCTAGCTAATCAATTTAGTACCTCTTCGTGAAATAAAATCTACATTCTGTACTAACCAATTCATTTCCTATTCTTACTCAAGGCAAACCCGCCTATCTTTCAGTCCATTCCAATCACTTATTGCCTCAACTTTTGGTCAACCAATTCCCACAGAATCCTCTCTTCCATCCGTGCAATCCATCGGTCCTCTCACTTTTCCCAATCATTATTAGGTCATCATCATCTCTTCCATTTAACCAATCTAATCTGTTTTTCCATTCACTTTTTACGAGTCATTCATCTTTTCTATTAAACCAATACATCCTTTCTCTCATTTACTCCCAATCACTCACGAGTCATTACCCACTCTTCCATCTAACAAAAATCCTCCCTTCTGTTTACTCCAGAACATCCATTCCTGCGTCATTACCCTTTCATCTAACCAATCCATCACCTTTCGCATACTCCCAAACAATAATTCTTGAGTCATCCCCTCTTCCACCCAGCAATCCATCATTCCTCTCACTTTTTCCCCAATAATTCCTTTGTTGCCCCTCTCTTTAGCTAATTTGTTTTGCCCTAGCTCTCAACCAATCAATACAAAATAAATCTAGCTCCCAATACATCTGTGCTCAATCTGATCTATCTCCCAAATACTCTGTAGCAGCCATTTCCTCCACATACACCTTTCTCGCTCTCTACTAATCCTTTCAGTTCATCACACTACTTTCCCAACTCCTCTCTCCAGGTGCCAATCCATCTCTTACCTTCATGTCTGTCTGTCTTTTTTTTTCCTGTATTCTCGTTGATGCTAGTCTCTCTTCTCTCTTATTAACCTTGGTCTCTTTTGTTTAGCTGATATATTTATTAACGAGATACTTGGTGTACTTACAGCAAATATTCATGTACTGAAGACTTAATTCTTCCTGTAATGTATCCACAAAGTAAACTGCATTTTCCTCCCAGTTCATCCCCCTCCCACACACTCACTGGTATTTTCATTTATTTATTTTTTCCTGCATAACACTGAATTTCCACACAGGAGCACCTTCCTTGCGCTTATTTCAACGCAAGTGGAACACTGGCATTTTCATGCCTTAAATTTAAACTTAATTTCTTAGTTTACTTAACAAGACACTCGCTGGTGCAGTGGTAGCGTTCTCGCTTGCCATCTGGTAGACGGGAGTTCGCGCCTCACTCAGGTTGCGAAAAGTTTCACTGATGAAGTGGGTGGTTACTGTCCCCCTTGAGCAAGGGGATGGGTGTGCGCGTGTGTGAAGGTTGGACTATATGAGCTCTCAGCTTCCTTCTGGGAGGGTAAAAGCTGACGATCACGACCAGCAAGTGATCCTGACCGACCCGGTGAGTTACACTTCAGCTTATTCTAGCCTTAGGGAATGTAAAAATTTCACTTTAACTATTTCTTTTTTTTTTTTTTTTTTATGTGTCCGACTCTGAGCATAGGCTTTACAGCCTGCTATCAAGGCCCAGCCGTCCTCCTACATACCATACACCTCTACATGTCACCACTTCGGCGCTAACACCCACCGTCCATATTGAATACATGCTAGGGCTGTCTCATACAGGACTGGTGTATAGGTATTAGCGGAGTTATTTTTACGAAATGTCGGCGGGTCTTCTGGCAGATCAGTAAAGCCTGATTTTAATGAAATTCAAATTATTATCATAATTTTCACTTTGTTTTCTTTAGCCTGAGGTAAAGTAACAGTTTCCATAAACACCTATACTAAAACTTATTTTTCCATAGATGGGTCCTTTCTTTCACTATCGTTACACTGAAAATAACTCTCCTTTATTTACACTTAATGCTTACATATTTTCTGCATTTCTGGTCGATGTCTAGGTTCTGCACATGGAAGCTACACTCTTAATTTACTTAACGAGGCATTTACACTTTGGCAATTTCTAGCCTTATTCAATGTCAAACATTCACTTTTAACGCCCCCCCCCCTTTAGCCTTGGCATAATTTTCATATTAATGTTTATTTTTAGCCTGAGCTAACACAACACTAAATTTTCATACAGAAGCACCTATTAATAAACTAATGTTTTGCACATGTGGGTCCTTTCTTTCACTAGATTTACACTGCCAGTAACTTGCCTTAACAGTTAATGCTTAAATATTTTCTGCATTTCTGGTCAATGTCCAGGTTCTGCACATGGAAGTTACACTTCACAATCAATTACGGGCACCTTATTTTTTAACTGTATTCATACTTGTCTATACTCTCATATTTACACTTATTTGCACTTTAGTTTCAGCACATACAGGCACCAGATGTACACTTATTGCACCACAAACGGCTCCATTCTTAAACTATTTATATTGATTTACATTTACTTTCTATAATTATGTAACTCCATCTTGTACACTATTTGGGATAAGTGGATGTATAAAATATGTAGTGGTGTTTGGAGTAGCCAACGAGATAATGCTTTTTTCATGTGTGCGGTGCTGGGGTGAGGGTCTAGAGATTTCACACGTGAAAGGATTGATCTTGCTGGTTAGTCTCTTTAGTGTAAGAGCTTTGTTATTTGGGAGACATGTTATGTGCTGGAAGTAGGGCTGGAACTAGCTCTGTGGCTAGTGTAAGAAGCGGTTGGAGGAAGTTCAGGGAGATACTGCCTCTCCTGACACTGAGAGGGCTCTCCCTCTGTGCTCAGGGATCTTTGTATGCAGTCTGTGTTAGGGCTGTAATGCTGTCTGGTAACGAGACCTGGGCAATAAAGGAAGAGGATATTTGTAGGCTCAAACGTACAGAAATGGCAATGATTAGATGGATGCGTAGTGTCTCTGAATACGAGGCCTGGGGCGGGGGGGGGGGGGGGGTAATTTACAACTGACGAGCTGAAAGGCAGGATGGGGCTGGAATGCATTGGTATTGTGATGAATGAGGATAGATTGAGATGGTTTTGGCATGTGGAGAGGATGATGGATGACAGTTGGGTGCGAAAAGCGAGAAGTATGAACATCGGGAATAGAGTTGCAAGAGGCAGACCGCAAAAGACCTGGGAAGAGGTCACAGTGTGTGACCTCAGGGGTAAGGAACTGAACCGGGAGGCTGCCAGAGATCGAGCAGCATGGAGGGTCGCCATTAGGTGACCAAGGCCAACACATGCAAGCATGATGAAGCCTTACGATGTACCCTAACATTTACATGTACAGTATATTCTGCATTTCTAGTCTAGTTTCTCGCTGACCACATCAGCTTTTGACGTGGTTTGGCTCCTGCAACACCTGGTAAAATGTATTTCACAAACTAAGCATACAATATGTCTATTTGTAAAGATCTTTATCACAAATCTCTAGCTCTCCTCCTCCTCTCAGTTACGCTTTGTCCAATCCAATCAATGTTCTACACAATCCTTGCAGACCTTTTTATGACAGCTCCTTATCTCTTGCAAACAAATCCTGCATATCGAACACTACCAGTTTTTCCCATCTTGTCTCCCTTCCAAATATTCCTCCAACCTCTCATTTTCCAAAACAATCCATTAAATCCTTCTCTACAATCTCTCCTACTGATCCATCATTTCTATCTTTACTTGTAACTATAACTTTCATTCCTTCCTGCCCAAACGTTCTCATGACCAATACAGCCTCTCTCAATCAATCACCTCTATCGTCTATACTCTCCTCCTCTATTCTCATTACTATACCTACCTCTCTCTTCTACCCAATTACTCTTTTATCAGACCAACCAACCCTCTCTACCTTCCATACCCTTCTTCTCTCCTGAAAGTTCCATTTCTCTTGACTAAACAATCCTTCAACAGATAACCTCCCGAGGGATCTCTACTGCCAGGTAAACCTAAAGTACAGAAGCCTACTCAGGGCTGGTGTCAATTATGAATAGAACTGGAACTAATAGATAGATAAAATGGAACTGAGAAAAATATAAATATAAAATTAAATGAACTGAATTGGAATTGTTATCGATGAAATGACAATAATATTTTATACCGTAATATGCTAATTCATTATTGTACAATAAATAACTTACAGTATACTCAAATAAACAGTAAAATATACATTATGATGATCAGATGCAATCCGCAGTAACTCATTCTTGTTTTGTTTACTAATACAAACAATTTGAACATTTAGTTGGTAAGGAAACTGGTTTGTGTAGTTGAGCATATCTAATAATAAAGATGTGAATTTGAAACCTCATTTTTATTTCTTTCGTTTAGATTAATGGTACTGGTACTGGGTAGATTAAAACTGATTTTGAATTGAAAACATTTTAACTGAATGAAAAGTCAACATAATGAATTGGAATCGATTTTTTTTTTTTACGAATGAATTGAATTGTACTGGAATTAATTCAAATTTTATTCAGAATTGGAACTGAACTGACAAAAAAAAATTGACCCCAGCCACGAACCAACTTCAGGATAAATCCGACGTACGGAGGGGGACATCATTGGGGCCATTCTTGAGAGTAACCCCAAGAAGGGGAGTAGAACAACTGGGAGATCAGTTCAGGGTGAATCACAGCAGGAAAGCGGAGTGAGCAACCCAAGGGGTTTCCACCTCGCAGGTTCCACGGGGTCAGAGCCAAACCTTTCCCATTTATCCCAAATGGTTACACAGTACTCAGAACGACTCCTTCCACTCAAGCGGACAATCGAGAACCCATTCCAACCTGATGATCCCCAACCCAAGAACGTTCACCCCACAGCAGCAGCACCCAAACCCAACTCGCTCCCTTCTACCTGGTTTTGCACCCTGATGAGAGGTGCTCCTTAGGCATCTTTCAGCTCTCTATTTATACTCTCTACAAACTATACCTGGTTCTCTCTACCAACTTTTCACTTATCTTTCTCAAATTAATCCTTCCCTCTTATCTCCTGACCAATCACTCCAGTCTCTCTTCTAACATCAATATCAATCATTCTAGTCTTTCTCTCTCTTCTGACAGCAATTTCAATCACTCTAATCCTTTCCTCTTATCTCCTGACCAATCATTCCAGTCTCTCCTTCTTCTAACATCAATATCAATCATTCTAGTCTTTCTCTCTCCTGACACATCAATTTCAATCACTCTAATCTCTCTCTCTCGACATATCAGTATCACTTATTCCAGTCTCTGAACAAATTTTAATAGCAGCATCTCTTATCATTTCAATCATTCCATTCTCCCTTCACCTGACATCAATTTCAGTCATTCTAGTCTCTATGCTGAGATATCAAATGCCAATCATTCTAGTGTCTCTCTCCTGACATCACAATCAATTATTCTAGTCCCTCTTCCTCCTGGCAAAACAACTTCTCTAGTGCCCTATACTTAACACGTCCTCATTAGTCCTCACTCAATACAAACTTGTCAACAGTCCATTCCAATCCAACCAATGTGTGCCAAAACTTCTAGTCATTCTTCCTGTCATTACTCTCACTCCTAACCACGTCTTTTGTCCCACATCCCAATCCACAAAAATTTGTTTCACTCAACATATCTAAACACTATCTCCCTATGCAATCCTTTCCTCCACACGCAGCTCTTTCTCTCTCGCCCTATTGATCCTTTCAGTTCACAATCACTATCAATCCTTTTCCCATTCTTCTTTTTCCCCACTTCAAGACCTCAATTCATTTTGTTCCTGTGTTCTTTTCTGCCAGTCTTTTGTGTCAATCTTATAATTTTTAAAGCGTTGTTTTGTGATAGGAGGAATCTTTAGGTACAAGTTTCTTTTAGTAGAGGAATCTTTAGGTACAGGTGTCCTTTAGTGGAGAAAGCCCCAAGAATTGATGAAGTGTGTAGTGAAATGCTGAAGCGCAGAGAAGAAATAATAGTAGAATGGATATGGAGGTTGTGCAGATTGGCCAGGAGGAAGGTCGAGTTCCTGGGGATTGGAAATAGGTACAATCATTTCCCTGTAAAAAGGAAAAAGGGAAAAAAGTATGTGGTAATCATAGGGACAACTGTCTTCTTAGTGTAAATGGAAAAGTATATGGCAGGACAGCTATTGATATAGTTAGGGAAATAACAGAGGAATTAATTGAAAAAGCGGGAGGTTTTAAGAAGGAATGTGGTTGTGTAGATCAGATACTCATCCTAATGTCTTTAGTGGAAAAGTTTCCAAAGACGGGGAAGAAGTTTTATGCGGCCTTCATGGATCTGGGGAAAGCATTTGAGAGTGGATAGACAAGAAATGTGGAAATTATTAAGAATATATAAAGTAAATGGGAAGCCGCTGAATGCAGTGAAGAGTATGTATGATGGTGCAAAGGCTGTAGTGCGTGTGGATAGTGGACCGAGTGAATTTTTCTACCCGAATGTTGGATTGAAACAAGGGTGTGTCATGTCTCCATGGCTGTTCAATCTAGATGGGGTTATAAAACAAATAGAAGATAGGGCAGTGGACGTTGAAGCGGCCCTAATGAGAGACGGCAGCATCTCGAAACTTTATGTTCTGTTGTTTGCTGAATGGCACTGTAATAAGTAAAGAAGGGGAACTGCAAGGCTTGGTGGATGAGTCTGGGAGTGTGTGTAAGAAACGGAATCTAAAGGTGAATATTAGGAAAAGTAAAGTTGTGGTCCTCGAGAGGAAGGAAGTCACTGAATGCACAGTAAGGCTGGATGATGAAGAAATGGAAAACGTGAGTACATATAAATACTTGGGTAGTGTCGTGTATGGATGGAATTTAGAGGATGAAATGCTTGAAAGATACCGACAGGGAAGAAAGGTTCCTCGTTCTCTGAAAGAAGTGATAAGAGGACAGTGACCATGGATGTAAAAAGGTCAATGCATGAACTCGAACGTATGGAAGCGACCCTAGGACCTTATTGGATGGACACAAGTCATGGGTGAGAGTGGTGGAAATGACTATCTGAGAGGAGCATGTCAAGTTACATGGAGAAACAGACAAATGAGGTACTGAAGGAGCGTTGTGGTGTGGATGTGGATGTGATAAGTGTTAGAAATACATCGAGATAGTTTAGACACGTGGAAAGGAAGGAGAGCGCGACTAACGAGGGAAGTGTAAGAGTGAGGTGGAGGGGGACCGAGGATGAAGTGGAGGGGGACCGAGGATGAAGTGGAGGGGGACCGAGGATGAGGTAGAGGGGGACCGAGGATGAGGTGGAGGGGGACCGAGGATGAGGTGGAGGGATGGAGTGTTCCCCCCCCTCCCCTAAAAAAAAGGCAGGGGACAGGGCGGCATGTAGGCAATTTGTTTGACCACCCCTTACGGGATCATGGCGTCTAGCTGTAGGTAGATAAGTCTTTCAGTGGAATTTGAAAAAAATATCATGTACTAGTATTGCTTAACGATGTAGGCAATTTGTTTGACCACCCCTTACGGGATCATGGCGTCTAGCTGTAGGTAAGTCTTTCAGTGGAATTTGAAAAAAATATCATGTACTAGTATTGCTTAACGTAGTTACAGCAATTGTTTATGTACAAGTGAGTGTTGTTTGGCATAGAGGAAATTTTTATGCATCACTAACGTTCAGTGTAATTAAAAGAAATGTAATGCATGTGTTACTTGGCACAGAGGATACATTTAAGTATGAGTGTTGTTGGTGTAGTTAAATGATTATATTTATGTTTGGTGTAGTTATAGGAAATATGAGTACTGTTTGGTGGTCAAGAAATATTTATGCATCAATGCTGTTAAGTGTAATTAGAAATGTTATGAGTGCTGTTTAGCGTGGTTGGGGGATACATTTTATTATGAGTGTTGTTAATGTAGTAAGAGAATATGAGTGTTTGGTGTAGTCAGAGGAAATATGTACCAGTGTTCCTTATTGTAATTTGAGGAAATATTTATGTACTGTGTGTATGAGCGAATGAAATCCAAGTGCCAGATAGCAACGACATTATGTTATTTGAAGGTACTGTATACTGTAGTCATGAGTAGGGTGAACACGGCAGAAAATAATCAGAAACTAATCGGGGGATTTTAGATTAGGTGAAGGATATGGAATGCCAATGATAAAACCTTACACTAATTATGCCATGAAACCAAATGTCTAATCTGACAGATGAGGGAAGAAACACGGAAATATCGAGAAGAGGGGGAGGACAGAGAAGAGGACAGGAGGGAGAGATGGGAGGCAAAAAGGACCCTTTTAGTCGCCTCTTACGACAAGCAGGGATACTGGGGAAGTATTCTTTCCCCCTTTCCCCAGGGGGGTTTTGTGTGAATGTTGTTTGCTGCAGTCAGACTGTATTTATGTACAATTTCTATATATAAGCATTCCTGAAAATATGTATTATGAGCTCTTTGTAGTTAGAGGAAATATGAATTATCTACCAGTGCTGCTTGGTGTAGTTTGAGAAAATACTGTATACACATTTTAAAAACTATTGTTACCGTAATGTATATTAATCATTACTTTGAACAACTGCATTTTCCTTGCAGTTCCTATACACATATGAACTTTTTTTTTAAAGACTGTTCTTAATGTATAAATACTTTAACAACTATATTTATCGTACTGTATTTTCATCCTTACTTTGAACTCTAGTGCATTTTCCTTGCAGTTTCCATATACATATATGCACTGGCATTTTCAAGTCTGCTCCCTTATATACTCTTTTACAGCTGATTTTCCAGGGAACCACCTTTTAATAAGTCTATTTTTAATGTAATGAGTTTTCATCATTACTATGAGCTTAACTGCACTTTCCTTGCAGTTCCTGTTCACATATAAGCACCGGCATTTTCAAGTCTGTTCTTAAACTAATTCTTTATTTTCTCGCACAAAACTGATTTCCCAAAGAACCACCATATTAACACATACATCTACACAAGTGGAACACTAGCATTTTCATGTCACCAATTTCATACTCAGTTTCTAGCCTTATTAAATGTACCAGTAACAGATTTTAGCAGTTTTCTGCTTTATTTAAAGTAAAACTCACAATTTCATGTTTACTTTCAAGCCTTATTGAACGTAACTCTGAATATCCAGACGGATGTACCATGCATAAAACCCATTGCTCTCCAGAGTGATTTCAGAACTGGACTCCCATGAGGAGTTGTATGCTGATCACTTGTTGGTCGTGGGCAATATGAGGGCAGAAAAGGAAAAAATTAGTTGAGAGATGGAATGGGGTACAAAAGGTTAAGCATGGATAAAACAAAAGTAATGATATCTCTGGCAGATGGCAGTACTGCAAGAGGCGTGTGGCCATGTGCAGTTTATCAAAAGGGTGTAAGGTAAGGGTAAAAACTTGTGCAGTGTTCGTGTTAAGTGGGTGTATAATAGATGTGGCATTAGAGGCAGGCTGCAGGATAGCGCTGATTTCGGGTGTGCGGTATGTAAAGGAAAGAATACTAGATGAAAGAGGCGGGAAATTATTCACTTTTCTTAAGTCTCTTGAGGGTGTGGAGGATTTCCCTCTCTCTAGTTTACGCCAGAGGTGGAAGCAATTATCTTGGAAAGATAATCCCTACTGGTGTGAGTGCAGTCTCATGAGGGAGACCAATGAATGAGACATGCTGCAGGAGGAGATCCCAACTTGGAAAGACGAACATGAAGCACAATCTCTGCTGATAAAGCTAGGCTGGTGAAGACCCTAAAAGAATATTTTAGTTCTGGGCAATTCTTAAGGTCCAAGCCACTCAATGGGGCAATGTGGTTAACAATGGCGACATCCGTGGACCCTAAGGAGGAAGTACAGAAACCAGCAGACTAGATCTGGGCAGCGCCACAGGCAACGAGCCTTGGGATACAGCAGTCTATTGTAGATCTCTCTTCAGTATTATCCTTTCAGAGTTCAAGTTCACTATGGGTGGAACAAAGTTCCTAATACGAGATAAGACCCTTAGTAAGCCAGAAGCAATAGCGGTAACTACTTCACTCAAAGAAGCAGATCCTGTTGTGACGAATGAGAACATCCATGGGAAATGGGATGTGGACAAATAATACCCGACTGTGGTGTTCCGGGTGCAGGGATGCAAACAAGTAGCCTCAATGTACCCAACTTAGTCGTATCTTCACATACTGATGGGATGCAACAGCACTCTTTGGCCATGTCTGATCATGACATACGTAAAATGAAGATCACTTGGCTCCAATACTTTCCATACAGGAAAGGTCTTGGAGTTGAACAATATTATAACTATGACAACTGGGCACCCTGATGAAAAAATTATCCCTGAGCTACAACAATATGCCTTGACCCATTTGAAGAAGCAAGGAACTTGTTTTATAAATTCATCTTTGACTTCATAGGTACATTCATTTCTGACTTCAATTTTCATTATTTTTTTTTTTAATACTTTAGTCGGAAATATTTAACGTACAACCAAACTCATCTTGACAGTGTTCTGAAACCAAAAGATAAAAGCAACTCAAGGACATAGGTGGATCAGCAGTGGCAAGACACGTATGCTTAATAGTTAATAAGAAAAATACAATGAGGGTATATTCTATGGTGAAAGGATAATTTTAAGAATTTAAGCACTTGTTCATACCAAACCAACATTACCTCTTTTGTCATTAAATACTGATACCGATCTTTTTTTCCATACAAATAATGGCACCAATTTCACTTTCTGCCTCAACATTACCTCTTTCGTCATTAAATACCGATACCTTTTTTTTTTAATACAAATAATGGCATCGATTTTATTTCTGCCTTATTCTCCGTATCTTTAGGAGTCGCTAGCAATTTGTAATTTATATTCTTTCCACTGAAGTAAAAAAAAAAAAAAAGTACATGCTTCATCTGTTCCCAACCACCTTCTCCTATTCGTTATGATGCTGTTATCCTAAAAATCAAAGATGAATTTTATTGCACTAAGCGACATTTGTGAACAGAAAATATCGTACTCAAAATTTGCTCACACTTCTTACACCACCAACATGCAGTCAATGTTTCAACACTAGTAACCTTAAAGGTAAGAATATTCACAATATATTTCCTTTGATTCTGTCAGTAAGTGTTTAATCATATCCATCCCAAAACCTCTCTCATAATTTGTCCATTTACTCTCACTTCCAGTAATTCCTCGTTCTCTCCATCCACCCTTCCCTAACCCTCCATCTCTCCCCACCGTTCTAGTTCACTCTCATCCGAACCATTCCCTAATTGTCTATTTCATCCTATCCTTACCTCATCTTCTCTTCCTCCTACTTATCCAATCACTTTGGAACTCACTTTCCCAGAATAGTTTTCCCAAAAAGATCAGGTTCAACTGTTACAGATTTTTCATGAATGGAGGACACCTGTAATGTGTACGGACTGTATTTGCCTTTCTTCAATGTTTTTCCTTTCTGTTCAACATGTTAAAAAAAAAAAAAATCTATGAAAAGTCCAGTCATATCCAATCAATCTCTGCCCAAACTTCTCTCTCCCTACCAGTAGTCCACTGGGTTGGTTTCAAACTATAACTCCTACTACCATCCACAGTTCTTTACGGAGTCTTTCTTCCTGCTGACAAATCTCTTTCGACGAAGCCTCCCTAATCCTCTCTCTCTTCCTACCATTCTTTCTAGTTCACTCTCACTCCTGATCATTCCCTAGTCGTCTATCCCATCCTATCTTTCCCTCTTACTGGTACTCTAATTCCTTCCCTGCAACGTCCTGTCACACCCAAGCGACCTCTGCCCACTTCATCTCTTCCTACCAATAGTTCACTGGGTTGGTTTCAGAGTAACTCCTGCTACTACTTTCCGCAACTCTTTACGACATCTCTTTTCTTGCTGACACCTCTCTCTCTATTAAGACTCCCTAATTCTCTCTATTCATACTATTTTGTAGACTTTCACTCCAAATCATTCCTTAGTCATCTACCCCATCCCATCCTTCTCTCAGCCTCTCTTCCTACTGCCATCTTATCCAGGCCAAGCCCTGTCACATCCAATCAATCTCTGGCCACTCAATCTTTCTCCCTACCATTAGTCCACTGGGTTGGTTTCAGACTACTACTACTACAATCATCCACAACTCTATACGAGGTCTTTCTTCCTTGTAACAAATCTCTCACTGGCCTATTCCTCTCTCTCTCTCTCTCCCTACCGCTCTTTCTTGTTCACTCTTAAATCATTCCCTAGTCGTATCACCCGTCCCATCCTTCCTTCATACTTTCCTCCTGGTGCTTCAGTTCAGCCCTGTCCCATTCAATCAATCTCTGCCCACACTTTCTCACCACCCATAGTCCACCGGGTTGACTTCAGACTAACTACTACTAATACACTTCACAATTCTTTCAGAGGCCCTTCTTCCTCCAGATAAATTTCTCTCTCCCCTGAGTAAACCCTTCTTTTTCTCAGTCATGACATTTCTTCTCTCCTATCTCCTAACAAATTTCTCTCTCAATCAAATCTTCCAATTTCACTATCGTAGTCATTTTTTCTCGTCCTATCTCCAGACACTCATTCCAGTACACATGACACTTACAAGACAGTAAAATAAAGGGCAAAAGTATAGCAGTCCTAAAATATGCCAGAATTGTCCCTGGGGTGAAAAACAGTAGATACCCAATAAGAATAAGTTAGGTTAGGCTACGGTTAGTTAGGTTAGATTATGCCTGATTAGTTTTGACTACAAATTAGTTGTTATTCAACTACATACTAGTACCCTAATCATATAAAGTGTATAATGTTTTCCACCCCCCGACAGTCCTTTCATATATATAGTACGGGCATATTAGCCTCATTTCCTTGTCCTGGGTGTCATGGTGCTATTATTATTCTTATCCTTCTCAACAAGTCACTCCAAACCAATCTTTCTGGTTTCCCATTTTTTTAAAAATCTCCCTATCAATCATTCTCTCCAGACCAATCTGTGGTCTCCCAACTAATATCTCAACTCCCACAAATCTGTGGTCTCCCAACTCCTCCAACCAATCAATTTCAATCAATCATTCCCTCCAGACCAATCTGTGGTCTCCCAACTCCTCCTACCAATATATTTTGTTCAATCATCCTCCAGACCAATCTGTGGTCTCCCAACAAAACTCTCAACACTATCAATCAATTTCAAGCAATCATTTCCTTCAGACCAATCTTTCTGGTCTTCCAACTATAATTTAACTCTTACTGCCAGTCATTCCCACAACACCAATCTGTGGTCTCCCAACTAATCTCTCAACTCCTACCAATCATTCGTTTCCTCCAGACCATTTTTTCTGGTCTCCAAACTAATCATAAACTACCAATCACTCTAGACCAATCTTCATGGTCGCCCACTTAATTATATATATTTTTTAAAATCTTCCTATCAATCATTTCCTCCAGACCAATCTGTGGCCTCCCAACTCCTCCTACCAATCAATCATTTCCTCCAGACCAATCTGTGGTCTCCCAACTTCTCCTACCAATCATTCGCTCCAGACCAATCTGTGGTCTCCCAACTACTCCTACCAATAAATTTCGATCAATCATTCCCTCCGGACCAATCTGTGGTCTCCCAATCACTTCTACCAATCAGGTTCGATCAATAATATCCCCCAAACCAATCTGTGGTCTCCCAAATAATCTCTACCCCTACCAATCATTTTCTCCAGACCAATCTTTCTGCTCTCCCAACTATTTTTCAACCCTTACTACCTCACTCCAGACCAATGATTCCGGTCTCCCGACTAATAATTCTTGACTGAGTACAAATCACTCCAAATCAATCATCATGGTCTCCCAAATAATATTTTTGACTCTTCCTACCACCATTCCTCCCGACAAATCCTTCTGGTCTGCCACTAATCTCCTTACCAGTCACTCAAGACCAATTTTCTGGTCTCCCAATTTTTTCCCCACTTCCTACAAACCACTCTTGCCTTCCAATTACCTTTCCTGAATCATACCAGTCACTCAAGACCAATGTTTCTTGTCTCCCAACTAATTTTTCTTGCCTCATCGTATCATTACATCTTTCCATCTAGACCAATCAGTTTGGTCTCCCAACTAATGTCTTGACCTAACAATCACTCCAGACCAGTTCTGGTCCCCCATCTAATTATTTTTTACTCTTCCTATCAAATCATTCCCTCTATTTTGACTGTCAATCATTCATCCAGAATAATCCTTCTGGTCTGCCAGCAAATCTGATTCTTCTTACCAATCACTCCAGACCAATTTTCTGGTCTCCCAACATATTTTTTCTTGGCTTCCTGCGAGTCGCTCTAGACCAATCATTTGGGCCTCCCAACTGGTATTTCTTGATTTCATACCAATCACTCTAGACCAATCCTTTCAGGCCTCCCACCTAATCCTTCCTTGACTTTCTATCAATCACTGCTCCAGAATAATCCTTCTGACCTGCCAACTAATCTCTTGATTCCATAACAATCACTCCAGACCAATTTCTGGTCTCCCAACAATTATTTTTCTTGACTTTCTCAACACCAATCATTCTAACCTTGCAACCAATCTTTTGTGACTCCCTGCCAGTTGTCCTATCCATACTAACCACTCTTGATTCAAGGCTTTCACTAAATCTGATTTTGGCAGTCCTGACTTCTGATCCTTTAATTTGGTTGTCGCAGCTTAAAATTTTGGAAGTTAACTTTGCCGAGGAGATACACGTGCCAAAAGCATACCTTTAAGCCGGTTGAAACTGCCCAGGGCGGTAGTCACCGGATGTACAGAAAGAAAATCGATAATTATCTGCTGTAATGGTACCCTGGGCTCAATATTACATAACGAATTGGTCATTTTACACACAGCAGGGTATGCTCGGCGATCTGATTTTAGTTGTACGCTCAGAAATGTGGGAGTCACTGGGACTTCGTTGATATCGGCCGTACCGCTGCACCTTTTGGATGTAATACGGGGTTGTACATCCACTAACGGAAGCCCTGTTGATTCATACCAATCACTCCAGACCAACTTTTCTGGTCTCCCAAATAATCTCTTGACTTTCAGCCAATCACTCCTGACCAATCTTTTTGGTCTCCAAGCTAAGCTTTCTTAACTTCCTACCAATCACTCCAGACCAAATTTTCTGGTCCTAAGCTGACTTCTGCCTACCGATCTTTCAAGACCAATCATACCCTCCAGACCAATCTTTGTGGTCTTCCAAAGAATACCTCAATTCTTCCTACCAATCAGGTACCTCAAATATTTTCCCTTAACTTCCTGCCGACCACTTATTCCAGAACAATATTTCAGACCTCCCAATAGCTAATGACTTCCTACCAATCACGCCAGACCAATATTTCTGGTCCACCAACTAATCTGATTTATCTTCTTACCAATCTTTCAAGACCAATCATACCCTCCCGACCAATCTTTCTGGTCTCCCAAAGAATATCTCAATTTCTCCTATCACTCTTGCCGGTCTCTCAACTAGAACTTTTTTTTTTTACTTCCTGCCAATCACTCATTCCAGACCAATTTTTCTGGTCTTCCAAGAAATCCCTACTGATTTCCTACCAATCACTCCAGACCAATGTTTCTGGCCTCCCAACCAACTGCCACTGACTTTCCACCAATCACTCCAGACCAATCTTTCTGGTCTCCTAACAAATTGCCACTGACTTTCCATCAATCACTCCAGACCAATCTTTCTCATCTCTTCTTGGCAGTATTTCCATCTCTCCCAACGAGTCACTATGTCCTCTGCCGTCAGGATGCCGTCTCTCCAACTCACACTACGCTCGTTTACCCTATCTATTACATCCTTGGTCTAATTTCAGCTGTTTCATTTCATCTATAATTCCAGCTCTTCATAAGGATCCTATTATTCAACTGCTTCATTAAATTTATCTTAATTTCTCATAAAAATAGTATCATTTATCTGCCTCACCTAATCTGTAGTTTTAATTCCATACAAGTACCAACTGCCAAATTTTACTATAACTCAAATTTCTCGTAGGGGTGCCAATCGCAACACTTAACGAACAATTATTTAGAGGTTTCACCATATCAGTATATTTTTGTCATGCCAGTCGCCTATCTTAAAATCATTGAAGTGCTCTACCTCACCTGTAATTTTCTCATACGGATGCCCAGTCACCATATTTTACATTCAACTGCTTCAAATCATCTGGATGGAAATACTGAATGCACAATGCATAATGAACTTGAGACCATGATAACTTCATGAACAATGCATAATGAACAAATTATCATGCTGGGGCTGGTACGAAATAATTCACGAGCGAGCATTTGTGACCCAGGTGCTGGTTTTCATGATGGTCACAGTGAATGTCACCTTTAACAGAGGCATAAATTATACCTTTTTTGTTAGTGATTCTACAGTATCATATATTCACACCATAGCAGTTGAGAAGGTGGGAAGCCTTCCCACACATGATAGGCGCGAAGGGTTAGTGCCCCTCCCCGTAAAACAACTCAGACAAACGACCACCCCTTACGGGATTATGGTGTCTGACTGTAGGTAGATAATGTCTACAACTGTGCAGGAGTAAAAAAGGCACAAGGTTGGCCTAGAATTTACAAGAGATGTAATGTGATCTTTCCAAGATAAATCTCGAGAGAATGAAACCTCAAGTATCTTCAATGATGATGCAGGATCGAGGTGGATATTAGAGGAAATGTTTATGTATGCTTGTTGTTTTGATAAGTGGAAATATTTATATATGACTTATTTTGGTTAATTAGAGGAAATATCTAGGCTACGTATCAATAATTTACAGTAACTTATTTAAACCATCACTACCACGAACTCAACTGCATTTTCCCCGCAGTTCCAAATCAAATAAAGTGGTATTTTCTGATGTCTCTTTTGGTGCATGCTCAATTATTGTGGTGTTCCATTATGCTGTGCAACTGACACACTCCACAAGTGGATTCCACTAGCACAAATCCAACTGCATTGTCCCTGCAGTTCCCAATTAAAGAAAGTGGCATTTTCAGATCTGCCTCCTAAAACAGCATGCTCAAACAATTATTTGGCATTCCACATACTGTGCAACTGGCACACTCCGCAAGTGGATTCCACAATTTGTCCGAATGCAGTCTCAATTGTGATGATATTAAGAAGCGTAACCTACCAATGCAACAGAATACGACTGCAAAGACACCTTCTTGAGCTTCACATCTTTTCCACAATTTTGGCATTTCAGGATCGCAGATTTGTGAAATCATACAACTGTGGATTCACCATTTTCTTCAAGTATACTGACTAGCGTCGAATGCAACTTGAGTTGCCTGTATTTTCGTTTACGCATACGACCATTATTCACTTAAAACACGAACCTCCATAGAGAAGCACCTTACTTACACTTATTTCTACACAATAAAGCACAGGCATTTTCACTGTTCACACCTTTACTCATTCTCTAGCTAGGGAAGGCCGAGACTGGACGTCCATGGGTCCCCGAGTGATACCCACTTTAAATGTAACTCATCTTGCCATATTCAACATAACACACTTCAACTTAGTTTCTAGCCTCATTCAGCATACCACTTTCAATTTAGCCTCTGTTTTCTTGCCTCACTTAACGTGATACTTTCATTGTAGCGTTTGTTTCTAGCTTTAACATAGCCATTTCCATACGGAAGCATCATACTCAAACTTTATTTCTGCACTGGTAGATCCTTCCTCGTCCAATATATACACTTACCAATAACTGTTTGGACCTCCATGGGTCCCCGAGTGATAACCGCCTTAAATGTAACTCACATTTTAACTTTTTGTCTTGCCTTATTCAACATAAAACACTTCAACTTATTCTGTAGCCTCATTCGGCATAACACTTTCAATTTAGTATTTGTTTTCTTGCCTCACTTAATGTAATGCTTTCACTACAGCATTTGTTTCTATCTTTAACACAGCCATTTCCATATGGAAGCATCACACTCAAACTTTACTTCAGCACTGGTAGATCTTTTATGTGCTATACTGTATTTACATTTGACAACTTTTCTTACCATCATCCACTCACTTGATGTAGTGCTGCCTACTTCTTCCTTAGTCTTTATCATTCTTTTCCTGGGCCTGCCCTCTCTCTTCCTATTTCTCCCATCTTTCCTGTCACTACTTCTTGCTTTTCTTTCCTCTACATGTGGCTTTAAGTGACAAGCCAAATGGTTTCCTGTAAGCCAAGAAACCACTTACAACGCTGGGTGGTAACCATATAACCAAACCATAAGTGCTCCCTACGTGTCATTAACAAGTGGGTTGGTGGGATTATGGCATCTGGCAATAGACAGACAGAAGTTTTAGCATTAACATAGCACTTTCCATATGGAAGCATCATACTCAAATTTTATTTCAGCACTGGTATATCCTTTCATGTGCTATATTTACACTTGCCAGTAACTGTTCTTTATTTATACTTAACACTTACACATTTTCTACATTCCTAGTCGGTCTAGGATCTGCATATTGGAGCACAATATTTACACGTAATGCATCACTTATGGCTCCTTTATTAACAAGCTATTTATACTCACTGACAGTTGTTTTTCATATTTTACTTCCATTTTAGTTTCTGAACACAGCAGCACCATACATATACACCTACTGTACCCATTATGGTTTCCTTATTAACTGATCCACTTTTTCTATATTTATTCTAACAATAACACTTAATTTTTCCATTTCTAGTCAGTCGTGCTTTTCGCATTTCCACATCACCTTTCGTCATGTTTGGCCAACTGCACCACCTGGATACAGTGTCTTGTTTTCACCTTAATTTAAAATCTGTTATCTCACAAGCTTTCATCCAGATGGCTACTTCCGCCTGATTATAAAATCCTGTATCAACACTCTCAGTCTAACTTTGCCCCAGTCCAATTTGTCCTACCCACTCCTTGCAGTCCTCTTTTCGCCTTCCAATCTCACTTGATCGTTTCTCTCACCCATAGTCTTCTGTACATCACTCACAGCCAGATTTTCTCATCGTCTACCTATTAATGCTTCCAGCATTTTCTCCTCAAAAACTACTTTCAATCACTCCCTCCAGACTTATCTTTTGCCAGTCTTCTCCCATGACCCTACCTTCCAGCCTTCCTTTCCCAATCAAGCATCTTTACTTTCCATACCCCTCCTCCCTTTTTCATAACTATATCTTCCTTTCACTTTAGATCAACCATTCATCCTCTCCTCCATCTAACCAATACATCCTTTCTCTCATTTACTCCCAGTCACTCCCGAGTCATTACCCTCTTCCACCTAAAATCCTTTCATTTACTCCCATTCAATCCCACGTCATTACTTTTTCTTCCATCTAACCAATCCATCATTCCTCTAGCATACTTTCAAACAATCATTCTTGAGTCATCCCCTCCTCCACCAAGCAATCCATCATTCATCTCACTTTTTCACAAATAATTTCTTTGTCACTCTTAGCTAATTTGCTTTGTCCTAGCCCTCAGCCATTCAATACAAAATTAATCTCACTCTCAATCCATCTGTGCTCAATCTGATCTCTCATCTCCAAAATACTCTCTAGCACTGTCCTTTCCCTCACAAATACCTGTCTCTTTACTAATCCTTTCAGTTCAATACAAAATTAATCTCGATCCCAATCCATCTGTGCTCAATCTGATCCCTTATCTCCAAAATACTCCCTAGCACTGTCCTTTCCCTCACAAATACCTGTCTCTTTACTAATCCTTTCAGTTCATCATCACAATACTTTCCCAATTCCTCTCTCCAAAATCCCAGCTGCCAATCCATCTCTTACCTTCATGTATTTTTTTCCCACTACTATTTTCCATCATACCAGTCTCTCTTCTCACTCATATTAACCTTGGTCTCTTTGGTTTACTTAAGAGGATACATTTATCGAGTATTACTTGGTGTACTTAAAGCAAATATTCATGTACTGAAGACCTACTTTTTCCTGTAATTTATCTACACCATCCTTACCACAAAGTATAAACTGCATTTTCCTTGCAGTTCATTCCCCTCCCACACACTCATTGATCCCCCCCCCCAAAGCAAAACACTGAATTTCTACACAAAGCACCTTCCTTGTGCTTATTTCAATGCAATTGGAATATAGACATTTTCATGCCATAAAATTTAATTTATTTTCAAAGTTTACTTAATAAGACACTTACACTCTGGTTTATTTTCTAGCCTTATGGAATGTAAAAATTTCACTATTTTTTCTAGCATTATTAGGCATAAATTTTCACTTCAATGTCTAATTGTAGCCAGAGGTAATGCAACACTACTTCCATACAGAAGCACCTATATTTTTTTTTTTCATAGGTGGGTCCCTTTCCACCATAGTTACACTGACAATAACACTCCTTTTATTTGAGAGGAGCATGTGGAGTCACATGGAGAGACAGAATAACAAATGAGGAAGTGAAGGAGCATTGTGGTGTGGTGGTAGACGTGGTAGGAAGCATTAGAAACACGTTAAGGTGGTTTGGGCATGTGGAGAGGATGGAGAGTGAAAGACTGACGAGGAGAGTGTATGTGAGAGAGGTGGAGAGGGCGAGAGGGAGGGGGAGGCCGAGGATGAGATGGAGGGATTGAATGGAGAGGTACATGAGAGAGGGGGGTGTGAGTTGGGAGAGGGGTTGTGAAATGGCGGGGGACAGAGCTACATGGAGGCGATTTGTTTGTGGCCACCTCGTGCAGGATTGAGGCATCTGGCAATAGATTGATATTTACTATTAATGCTTACATATTTTCTACATTTCTGGTCAATGTCCAGGTTCTGAACATGGAAGCTACACTCTTAAGTTTAATTAACGAGGAACTTACACTTTCCTTATTTTCTAGCCTTATTCAGTGTAAAACTCACTTAAATTTTTTTTTTCTAGCTGTAGCATAATTTTCACATTAATGTTTTTTAGCCTGAGCTAACGCAACACTAAATTTTCATACAGAAGCATGTACAAATCAACTTTTTTTTGCACACGTGGGTCCTCTCCTTCATTATATTTACACTGACAGTAACTCATCTTTATTTACACTTACCAAATGCTTAAATATTTTCTGCATTTCTGGTCAATGTCCAGGTTCTGCATGTGGAAGCTACACTTGCTGCACAATTACAGTCATCTTTATCTGACAATGTATTCATATTGATTAATACTCTCATATTTACACTTATTTGCACTTTAGTTTCAGCATACACAGGCACCAAATATACACTTATTACACCATAACCGGCTCCTTTCTTACACTATTTATCCTGATTTACACTTATTTTCTATAATTATGTAGCTCCATCTTGTGCAGTATTTGGGATAAACAGGTGCATACAATGTATTGGTGTTAGGGGCAGACTACGAGATAATGCTGATTTCGTGTGTGTGCGGTGTGTTGGGAAGAGCGTCAGGAGATGTCACGCGTGAAAGGACTGTTCTTGCTGGTGTCTCTCAAGTGGAAGTTTTGTTATTTGGGAGGTAGTTATGTGCTGGAAGTAGGCTGTGGCTTGCGTAAGAAATGATTGGAGGAAGTTCAGGGAGATACTGCCTCTCCTGACACTGAGAGGGCTCTCCCTCTGTGCTTGGAGGTCTTTGTATGCAACCTGTGTTAGGAGTGTAATGCTGTCCGGTAATGAGACCTGGGCAGTAGAGGAGGAGGATATCAAGGCTCAAACGTATTGAAATGGTGCGGTGTCAGTGAATACGAGGCCGAGGGGTGGGGTGGGGGCTTAGGTTTACAAATGATGAGCTGAGAGGAAGGATGGGGCTGGAATGTATTGGTGTTGTGATGAATAGGGATAGACTGAGATGGTTTTGGCATGTGGAGAGGATGAAGGATGACAATTGCTTGCGAAAAGCGAGAAGTACGAACGAAGGTAGGGGATAGTGCTGCAAGAGACAGACCGAAAAAGACCTCGGACGAGGCCACAGTGTGTGACCACAGGGATAAGGAACTGAACCGGGAGGCTGCCAGAGATCTAGCAGCGTGGAAAGTCACCGTTAAGTGACCGACACCGATAAATGCAAGCATGATGAAGCCTTTATAAATGACACGATATGATGTAACCTAACATTAACATGTATTTTCTTCATTTATAGTCACTAGTTTTCACTGTCCACATCAGCTTTTGATGTAGTTTGGCTCCTGCAACACCTGGGTGTACTGGCATTCTTTTACTTTAATATCTCACAAACTATGCATACAATTGGCAATTTATGTCTGACTGTAAAGCTCTTTATCACACAGATTTATCGCATTCTCTTCCACTTGGTCACTCTTTGCCTGATCCAACCTATGTTCTACCCAATCCTTGCAGACCTTTTTATGACCATAACTCCTAATCTCTTGCAACCAAATTCTTCTGAACATCAAACACTATCAGTTTTTCCCATCGTGTCTCCTAACCAAACATTCCTGCATCCCTTCCTGTCCAAACGTTCTCTCACAACCAATGCAGCCTCTCTCAATCAACCACCTCTGTCTATCGTCCACACTCTCCTCTATTCTCATGACTATAATTACCTTCCTCTCTCTTCTGACCAATTACTCAACCAATCTTCTCTGCCCTCCACACTCGTTTTCTCCTGAACATTCCCTTTCTCACAACAATCTTTCAAAGGAAACCTGCCGAAGGAGCTCTACTTCAGGGTAAACCTAAAGTACAGGTGCCTACTTCAGGATAAACCCAAAGTAGAGGGGCAATCATTGGGGGCCCATCTTCAGGATATACCCTAAGAAGGGGAGTACAACAACTGGGAGATCAGTTCAGGGTGGATCACAGCAGGAAAGCGGAGTGAGCAACCCAGTGGTTTCCAACTCGCAGGTTCCACGGGGTCAGAACCGAACCTTTCCCGTTTATCCCAAATGGTTACACGGTACTCAGAACCCCTTCCACTCAAGCGGACAATCGAGAACCCATTCCAACCTGCTGATCCCCGACCGAAGAAGTTTCACCCCACAGCAGCAGCACCCAAACCCAATCCACCCCCTTCTACCTGGTTTGGCACCCTGATGAGGGGTGCTTCTCACAAATCTTTCAGCTTTCTATTTACACTGTACAATCTATACCTAGTTCTCTCTTCCAACCTTTCACTCAATTTTCTCCAAATAATCCTTCCCTGTTACCTGTTGACCAATCACTCGTCTCTCTTCTGACATCAATTTCAATAATTCTAGTCTTTCTCTCCTGACATCAGTTTCAATCAGGGCTGGGGTCAATTATGAATTGAATTGGAAAAGTTTATATATATTAATAATCTTTAAACTGTAATATGCAAGTTCAGTACAATAATTGTCTTACAGTATATTCAAATAAACAGTAAAATATACAGTGTGCTATAAAAAAAATAAAAAAAAATAAAAAGTTAAGTATATCAAGTGAAGTAACCTATTAAAATTTCAATAATACCAGCTTTTCTCTCCTAATACATCAGTTTCAATCAGGGCTGGGGTCAATTATGAAAAAATAAATAAATAAAACTGAATAAGAAATGAAAAAAATGAAAATAAAATTAACTGAACTGGAATTGATATCAATAGACTGATATGAACTGATGACTGAACTGATAAAATAATCTTTAAATTGTAATATGAGAGTTCATTATTGTACAATAATTATCTTTCACTATACTCAAATAAAAAGTAAAATACAGTATACAGTTTGCTATAAAAAAAAAAAAACTATTTTATATTAATTCTCATTTAACTGAGAAACTATTTCCTGCATAATTCATGTGTTTTAAATAAATGTATTTAAGATTTACAAGTCCAGTTCTTGTTAGTGTGCCAGACTGATAATAAATAAAGATGTTAATTTAAAACCATTTTAATTTCCTTCCATTAGGTTAATGGTCCTGGGTAGATTCAAATTGATTCTGAATTGAAAACATTCTAACTGAATTAAATATCAACCATAATGAATTGAACTGAATTGAAAATAAAGATCTCTTTCTTTACGAATGAATTGAAATTGAATTCAAATTTTATTCTGTATTGGAATTGAATTGAACTGATAAAAATGAATTGGCCCCAGCTCTGGTTTCAATCACTCCAGTCTCTCACTCTCGACATATCAGTGTCAATTATTCCAATCTCTGGACAAATTTCAATAGCAGCATCTCTTATTTCAATAATTCCATTCTCTCCTTCACCTGACATCAAGAGTCAATCATTCTAGTCTCTCGAGACATTAAATATCAATCCTACTAGTGTCTCTCTCCTGACATAAGTATCAATCATTCTAGTCCCTTCTTCTCCTGGTATAACTTCTCTAGTGTCCAATACTTCACATGCCCTCACCAGTGTTCACTCAATACAAACTTCTCAGTCCATATCAACCACTCTGTGCCAAAACTTCTAGTCATTCTTCCTGTCATCATTCTCACTCCAAACCTCGTCTTTTGTCCCATATCCCAAACAATCCATTTCACTCAACAAATTCTTGCTCAGTCTAAACACTATCTCCCTATACAATCCTTGCTGTCCTTTCCTCCATACAAAGGTCTTTCTCTTGCCCTATGAATCCTTCCAGTTCACGATCACTATCAATCCTTTTCCCACTTTCCTCACTTCAAGTCCTCAATTCACCTCATGCTTTCATTCATTTTGTTCATGTGTTCTTTTACGCCAGTCTCTTGTTTCACTCTTATAAAATTTTAAAACGTTGCTTTGTGAAGTTAGGAGGAATCTCTATACTAGTGTCTTTAGTGGGGAAAGCCCCAAGAATTTGTTGTGTGTAGTGAAATGCTGAAGCAAGGAGGAGAAATAGCAGTCGAATGGATATGGAGGAATCTCGAGCGCCAGGGGACTGGAGATGTGTAATCATTCCCCTGTACAAATGAAAAGGGAAAAAAAGAAGTATGTGGGAGTCATAGGGGCATCTGTCTTCTTGGTGTAACTGGAAATATATATGGCAGGAGAGTTATTGATCAAGTCTGAGAAATAACAGAGGAATTAGTTGGACAAGAACAAGGAGGTTTTAAGTAGGGAAGTGACTATGTAGATCATGTAGATCAGATATTCATCCTAAGGTCTTTGGAAAAGTTTCCAGAGACGGGGAAGAAGTTTTATGCAGCCTTCGTGGATCTGAGGAAAGCATATGACAGAGTGGATAGACAAGGAATGTGGAGTAAATAGGAAGCCGCTGAATGCAGTGAAGAATATGTATAAGGGTGCTAAGGCTGTAGTGCGTGTGGAGAGTGAACTGAATGTCTTCTATCTGAATGCTGGATTGAAACAGGTGTGTGTCAAGTTTCCATGGTTGTTCTATTTGTATATGGATGGGGTTATGAAACAGATACAAGGTAGGATAGTGGATGTTTGAGCGGCCCTAATGAGAGAGGGAAGCGTTTGGAAACTTCCTGTTCTGTTGATTGGAGATGGCACTGTATTAAGTACAGACGAAGGGGAACTGCAAGGCTCGATGAATGAGTCTGGGAGTGCGTGTAAGAAACAGAATAAAAAGGTGAATATTAGAAAAGGTAAGGTTGTGGTCCTCGAGAAGAATGAAGTCACTGAATGCACAGTAAGGCTAGATGGCGAGGAAATGGAAAATGTAAGTATATATAAACACCTGTACTTGGGTAGGGTCATGAGTAAGGATGGAATTTCAGGGGATGAAGTGCTTGAAAGAGATCGACAGGGAAGAAAAGTTGCTCATTCTTTGAAGGAACCGATAAAAAATAGGGAAGTCACCATGGATGTAAAAAGGTCGCTGCATGAGCTCTAGCGTATGGAAACGAACCTTGGATCTTGTTGGAGGGACACAAGTCATGAGTGACAGCAGTGGAAATGAGTTATTTGAGAGAAGCATGTGGAGTTACATGAAGTGAGAGACTGACAAAAAAAGAAGTGAAGGAGTTTTGTGGTGTGGATGTGGTAAGCGCCAGGAGGAATACACAGAGGTAGTTTGGACACTTGGAAAAGATGGAGAGCGCGACTACCGAGAGTGTACGTGTGAGGTGGGGGAGGGGGACCGAGGATTCCCCCCCCCCAGTAGTGATTTGTTTGTGGCCACTCCTTACGGGATTAAGGCGTCTGGCTATATAGTGTAATTTGAAGGAGAGAGAGAGAGAGAGAGAATAAGTGTTGCTTTGTGTAGTTTATGCATGCGTACGAGTGCTGTTTGGCATACAGGAAATATTTACGCATGACTGATGTTTAGTGTAATTAGAATAAATGTATGGGAGTTACTTGGCACAGAGGATACATTTAAGTGTAAGTGTTGTTGATGTAGTTAGAGGGCTATTTATTTATGAGTTTGGTATAGTTAGTTAATGAGTGTTTGTGTAGTTAGGAAATATTTATGTATGAAAAGTGTAATTAGAAATGTTACATGAGTGCTGTTTGGCATGGTTGGAGGATCTATCTATTTCCAGACGCCTTAATCCCGTAAGCAGTGACCACAAACAAATCGCCTTCATGTAGCTCTGTCCCCCACCATTTCACTGCCCTGCTCCCAGCTCACACACCCCTCTCTCATAGATCCCTCCATCTCATCCTTGGTCTCCCCCTCCCTCACATACACTCTCCTTGTCAGTCTTTCACTCTCCATCCTCTCCACATGCCCAGACCACCTTAATGTATTCTTCCTAACGTTTTCTATCACATCCACACCACAACGCTCCTTCACTTCATTTGTCAGTCTGTCTCTCCATGTGACTCCACATGCTCCTCTCAAATAACTCATTTCCACTGCCCTCACTCTTGACTTCTGTCCCTCCAACAAGGTCCTAGCTTCACTTCCATATGTTAGAGCTGGTATAACAATTCTGTCATATAACAGCTTCTTCACTTCCATGCTCACTTCTGTTTATCACTGCTTTCAAGGAACCAGCAACCTTCCTTCCCTACTGCACCCTTTCAAGCACTTCACCCTCTAAACTTCCATCTTTACACATCACACTACCCAAGTACTTAAATAAGCTCACATTCTCCATATCCTTCCCATCCAATCTCACTGTACATTCACTGACTTCACTTCTCTCGAAGACCATCACATTACTCTTCCCTACATTCACCTTTAGATTCAGTTTCTTACACTCCTAAATTCATCTACCAAGCCTTGCAGCTCCCCTTCGTCTTCACTTAACACAGTATCATCTGCAAACAACAGTACAGGGAGTTTCCAAACACTGCCCTCTCTCACTAGGGCTGCTCCAACATCCACTGCCCTACCTTGTATCTCTTTTATAACCCCATCCATGTACAGATTGAACAACCATGTAGACATGAAACATTCTTGTTTCAATCCAACCTTCAAATGGAAAAATTAACTCAGTTCACCATCCACACGCACTACAGCCTTAGCACCCTCATACATACTCTTCACGGCCTTCAACAACTTCCCATCTCTTTCATATATTCTTAATACTTTCCACAATCCTTGTCTATCCACCGTCATATGCTTTCTCCAAATCCATGAAGGCTGCATACAACTTCTTTCCCTTCTCTAGAAACTTTTCCACTCAAGATCTAAGAATGAATATATGATCTGGAGGATTCATTTAATTATAAGTGTTGTTAGTGTAGTTACAGAATATTTATGAGTGGTGTAGTTGGAGGAAATATGAATTGTAGTGCTGCTTACTATAAATTGAGGAAATGTTTATATACTGCATGTGTGAATGAAATCCAAGTACCAGACAGCAAAGAGCACTGTTACATTATGAACTGAAGGTAGAGTAAAGAGTAGGGAGAGCACGGCAGCAAGAAAAACACTAATGGGATTTTAGACAAGGTGAAGGATATGGAATGCCAATGACAAGACCTTAGACTATTCATGCCATGAAAACAAATGTCTAACCTGATATCAGAAGGAAAATAAAGGCCGGAGAAAACACGGAAATGTTAAAAGAGGTAGGACAGAAAATAAGAGAACAATATGGAGAGAAATATGGGAGGCAGAAAGGTCCCTTATAGTCGCCTCCCCAGGGAGGTATTGTGTATGTGTTGCTTGCTGCAGTCAGAGAACGTATTTATGTACAAGTATTATATATCAGCATTGTTGTAAATATGTATTATGTGTTCTTAAAGTTAGAGGAAATAAGAATTATCTACCAACGTTGCTTGGTTAGTCTGACGAAATACTGTATACATATTTTAATAATAATTACAGTAATTTAATTTCATTACTTTGAACTCAACTGCATTTCCCTTGCACTTCCCATACACATATATGCAATGGCTTTTTCACGCCTGCTCATAAATACTGCATATTTATTTTAATAACTATTTTGACCATAATGTATTTTTTATTCTTACTTTGAAATCGACTGCATTTTCCTTGCAGTTCCCACACACATACGAACTGGCATTTTCAACTCTGCTCTTATATTTACTCTTTCTATCAAGAAACTGATTTCCTAGAGAACCACCTTGTAATAGGTTTATTCTTTTACTGTAGTATCTTTCATTACCATGAACTCAACTGCATTTTCCTTGCAGTTCCTACACACACATATGCACCAGCATTTTCAAGTCTGCTCTTACATTTACTCCTATTTTCTAGCATAAAACCAATTTTCCAGAAAGCTACCAAATTTACACTTACTTCCACTCACGTGGAACACTATCATGTTCACATCACCAATTTACTACTCAGTTTACACGTACCAGTAAAATTTTAGCATTTTTCTGCTTTGCTTACTGTAAAACTCACTTCCCTGTTTATTTTCAAGCCGTATTGAACATAACTCTGAATTTCCAAACAGAAGCACAATGCTCAAAACTTATTGTTCTTTAGATTGATTTCAGAACTGGACTCCCATGAGAGGTGTTATGCTGATGACTTAGTGTTGGCTGTGGGCAGGGTGAGGGCAGAGGAAAAATTTAGTCAGTGGAGAGATGGAATGGGGTACAAAAGGTTAAGCATGGATAAAACAAAAGTAATGACATCTTGGGCAGATGGCAGTAATGCAAGAGGCGTGTGGCCATGCCATGTGCAGTTTACCAAAAGGATGTAGGGTGCGAAGAAAAATTCCATTTTGTGCAGTGTTCGTGTTAAGTGGATGTATGAGATATGGTATCAGAGGTAGGCTGCAGGATAGTGCAGATTTCGGGTGTGCGGTATGTAAAGGAAAGAATACTGGATGAAAGAGGCGGGAAATTATTCATTTTTCTTAAGTCTCTCTAGTTTACGCCAGAGGTGGAAGGGAGCGCAGTCTCATGAGGGAGACCAATGAATGAGACACATGCACCTGGAGGAGATCCCACCTTGGAAAGATGAACAACATGAAGCACAATCTCCACTGATAAAGCAGGGTTGGCGGAGACCCCAAAAGACTATTTTTAGTTCTGGGCAATTCCCAGGGTCCAAGTCATCCAATGGGGCAACGTACTTAATGGCGGCACCAGTGGACCTGTAGGAGGAAGTACAGAAGCCAGCAGACTAGATCTGGGCAGCGCCACTGAGCGAAGAGCCTTGGGATACAGCAGTTTAATGTAGATCTCTCTCTCCAGAATTATCCTTTCAGAGTTCAAGTTCACTGTGGGTGGCACAGACCTCCTAATGCGAGACAAATCCCTCAGCAAACCAGAAGCAATGGTAACTACTCCACTCAAATAATCACATCCTGTTGTGACAGGAGTAACGAAGAGTGAGCAAATGCATGAGAAATGAGATGTGGACAAATAATACCTGACCGTGGTGTTCCAGCAGTAGGGATGCAAACAGCCTCAGTGTACCCAAAACGGTCAATGACTGTTGACCAAGGGACATTCCCGTTACAATTACAAAGTTGCTGAGGTTGAGATTCGAGGAAATTAGTCGTATCTTGACAATGATGGGATGCAACAGCACTTCTTAGCTATGTTTGATCATGACGTACTATATACGTTCATCCGGCAGTTAAGTTACCTTTACATCACACGCGTAAAATTAAGATCTCGTCACCAACATTTTCTATACGGGAATGACAACTGGGTACCCTAATGAGAAAATTATCCCTGAGCTACAACATTATGCCAACCCCATTTGAGGAAGCAAAGAACTTTTTATATATTAACTTTTGATTTCGTAGGTATTCATTTTTATGACTCATAAAATGCTAGGTGGTGGCGACCATCATCCACTCACTTGATGTAGTGCTGCCTAATTCTTCCTTACCCTTTATTATTATTTTTCTGTGCCTGCCCTCCTCTCTTCCTGTTTCTCCCATCTTTCCTGTCACTTCTTATTGCTTTTCTTTCCTTTACAGGTGGCTTTACATTGAGTGACAAGCCAAATGGTTTCCTGTAAGTCAAGAAACCATTTACAACACTGGGTGGTGACCATATAGCCAAACCATACGTGCTCCCTACGTATCAACAAGTGGGTTGGTGGAGGGTTAGTGCCCCTCCCCGTAAAACAAATAACTCAAAGTCAAATGGCCACCCCTTACGGGATTATGGCGTCAGGCAATAGATAGATAGATAAAATGCTAAAATACTTTATTCGGAAGTCTTAAACGTACAGCCAAACGCATCTTGAAAGTGTTCTAAAATCAAGAGATAAAAGCAGTTTAAGGACATAGGTGGAACAGCAGTACGATTCATTTATGAATAACAGACAGACGGTGGCAAGACACACGTGCTTAATAGTTAATCTGCAAATTCAATGAGGGTATAATCTATAGGGGAAGGATAATTTTATGAATTTAAGAGCTTGTCTTCATAAACCAATGTTATCTTTTCTCTCATTACTGATACAATTTTATTTTTTTGTACAAATACTGGCACCAATTTTACTTTCTACATCATTCTCCGAATCTTAGGAATTGCTTGCATTTATAATATATATTCTTTCCACCACAATTAACTCAAAGCAGTGAAGAAAAATAGTCATATTTGTAAAAATTTCATCTGTTCCCAACCACCTTCTTCCATTCGTTATGACACAGGTATCCTAAAAATCAACAGTATGGCATTAAGCGACGTTTATGAAAAGAAAAAAATCAGAATTTGCTCACGGTTCATACACCACCAACATCAAACCAAAGTCAGTGTTTCAGTACTACTAACCTTTGAGGTAGGGACATTCACAACATACAATATTTCCTTTGATTCTGTCAGTTAAATATTTAACCTTATCTATCCCCAAAACCTCTCTGATAATCTGTCCACTTACTCTCACTTCCAATTAATCCTCGGTCGCTTATCATCTACCCTTCCCTAATCCTCAACCTCTCCCTACTATTCTTTCTAGTTAACTCCTCCCAACCATTCCCTAGCCATCTATTCCATGTCATCCTTCCCTCATCTTTTCTTCCTCCTTACTTACAACCAGTCTTTGCAACTCACTTCCCCAGAACGGTTTTCCCCCAAAGATCTAGTCCAACTGTTACAGATATTTTATGAATAGAGGACACCTGTAATCTGGTGTACGGATTACTTATTATTTGTTTTTCTTTTCTGTTTATCTTGTAAAAAAAATCTATGCAGTCCTGTCATATCCAATCAATTTCAGCCCAAACTTCTCTCCCTACCAGCAGTCCACTGGTTTGGTTTCCAACAATAACTCCTACTACAACCATCCACAATTCTTTACGGGGCCTTTCTTCCTGGTGACAAATCTCTCTCGAATAAGCCTCCCTAATTCTCTATCTCTTCCAACCACTCTTTGTAGACTTTCATTTCAAATCATTCCTTAGTCGTCTATCCTATCCTATCCTTCCCTCATCGTCTCTATCTACTTCCATCTTATCCAGGCCAAGCCCTGTCACATCCAGTCAATCTCTGACCAAATTCAATCTTTCTCCTTACCAGTAGTCCACTGGATTGAAATTTCACAACTCCTGCTACACCTTCTACAGTTCTTTACGAGATCTTTCTTCCTGCCGACAAATCTCTCGATTAAGTATCACGAATCTTGTCTCTCCCTACCTATCTTTCCAGTTCACTCTCACTTCCTAGTCGTCTATCTCATCCCATTACTCCCTCATTCTCCTACTCTCATCTAATCCATGCTGAGCCCTGTCACATCCAATCAATCTCTGCTTACACTTAATCTTTCTCCCTACCAGTAGTTCACTGGGTTGGTTTCAGACTATACTCCTAGTAAAATCGTCCACAGTCCTTTACGGGGTCTTCCATCCTGCTAACAAATCTCTCAACTTGGCCTAATCCTTTCTCTCTCCCTACCATTCTTTCTTGTTCACTCCTAATCATTCCCTAGTCGTGCAGCCCATTCTATCCTTCCTTCATCCTCTCTTCCTGTTGTTTCAGTTCATTCCACGCAAAGCCCTGTCCCATCCAATCAATCTCTGCCCACACTTTCACTCTACCCATAGTCCACAGGGTTGGTTTTGGACTAACTCCTTAATACCGTCCATATTTCTTTCAGGTCTTTCTTCCTCCTGACAAATATCTCTCTCTCTCTACTAAACCTTCCTATTTCACTGTCATGACCATTTCTCTCTCTCCTGTCTCCCGACACTCATTCCAGTACATTCAATGAGTTCTTCCTCCAGACAAATGTTTTTCTCTCTCTCTTGACTAAACTTTTCAATTTCGTTATCATGACCATTTCCTCTCGCCCTATCTCCAGACACTCATTCCAGTCATGACACTCACAGGACAGGAAAATAAAAGACAAAAGTACAGCATTCCTAAAATATGCCAGAATTGTCCTGAGGGTGAAAAACAGTAGATACCCGATAAGAATAGGTTAGGTTAGGCTACGGTTAGTTAGGATAGTTTTAGACTAGAAATTAGGTGTTATTCAACTACATATAAGTATCCTAATCATATAAAGTGTCTACTGTTTTCCATCCCTAGACAGTCCTATCATATTATAGTATGGGCATATTCGTCTCATCTTATTTTTGTCCTGGGTGTCATGGTATGCTTTTATTTCTTTACCCCTCTCAACCAATCACTCCAGACCAACCTTTCTGGTCTCCAACCTATTTTTTACTCTTCCTATTGATCATTCTCCCCAGATCAATCTGTGGTTTCCCAACTAATCTCTCAACTCCTCCTACCAATCACTTACGATCAGTCATTTCCTCCAGACCAATCTGTGGTCTCCCAACTAACAATCAATTTTGATCAATCATTCCCTCCAGACCAATCTCTCTGGTCTCCAGCTAATATTTAATAACTTACTACCAATCATTCCCTCCAGACCAATCTGTGGTCTCTCAACTAAACTCTAAACTCCTACAAATCAATTTCGACCAATCATATCCTCCAGACTAATCTTTCTGGTCCCCCAACTAATATTTCTCAACTCTTACTACCAATCACTCAAGACAAATTCTTCTGGTCTCCCGACTAATATTTCTTAACTCAATACCAATCGCTCCAGACCAATCTTTCTGGTCTCCCAACTAATATTTCTTGACTCTTCCTACAAAGCATTCCCCTAGACTAATCCTTAAGGTCTGCCATTGATCTTGACTTCTTACCATTCACTACAGACCAATTTTCTGGTCTCCCAATTTTTTCTTCACTTCCTACCAATCACTGACCTTTCAAGTAATCTTTCTTGACTCATACTAATCACTCCAGACCAATGTTTCTGGTCTCCAAACTAATGTCTTGACCTACCAGTCACTCCAGACCAATCTTTCTGGTCTCCCACTCTTTTTTAACTCTTCCTATCAGTCTCCTGACGTATCTGTGGTCTCCCAACAAATCTCCTAACACCTCCTACCAATCACTTTCGATCCATCATATACTCCAGACCGTCCTGTGGTCTCCCTACTCATCCTTTCAATAAACATCGATCAATCACTTCCTTCAGACCAATATGTGGTCTCCCAACTAATATTTAATAACTTACTACCAATCATTCCCTCCAGACCAATCTTTCCGGTCTCCCAACTAAAAATTAATAACTTACTACCAATCATTCCCTCCAGACAAATCTGTGGTCTCTCAACTACACTCTAAACTACAACCAATCAATAATTTCAAGACCAATCTTTCTAGTCTCCCATTGAATACTTCTTGACTCTTCCTACCAATCATTCCTCCAGATTAATCCTCCTGGTCTGCCACTAACCTTGACCTCATACCATTCACTCCAGACCAATTTTCTGGTCTCCCAATTAATATTTCTTGGCTTTCTATCATTACATCTCTTTCCTTCTAGACCAATCTTTCTGGTCTCCCAACCAATGTTGATCTACCAGTCACACTAGACCATTCTTTCTGGTCTATTTTTTTCTCTCCCTATCAGTCATTCCTTCCAGACCTATCTATGGTCTCCCAACAAAACTTTGAACTCCTCCTACCAATCACTTTTGACCAGTCATTTCCTCCAGACCAATCTGTGGTCTCCCAACTCCTACAAATAAATTTTGATTAATCATTTCCTCCAGACCAATCTGTGGTCTCCCAACTCCTCATACCAATCAATTTCAATCAATTATTTCCTCCAGACCAATCAGTGGTCTCCCAACTCCTCCAACCAATGAACGTCAATGTCATATCCTCCAGACCAATCTGTGGTCTCCCAACTCCTACCAATCAATTTTGATCAATCATATCCTCCAGACCAGTCTGTGGTCTCCCAACTACTCCTACAAATAAATGTCGATTCCATATCCTCCAGACCAATCTGTGGTCTCCCAACTCATACTAATCAATTTTGATTGATCATTCCTCCAGACCAAACTGTGGTCTCCAACGCCTACCAATAAATTTCGATCAGCCATTTCCTCCAGACCAATTTGCGGTCCCCCAACTCTTCTTACCAATGAATTTTGATCAATCACTTCCTCCAGACCAATCTCTGGTCTCCCAACTCCTACTAATCAATTTTGATTGATCATTCCTCCAGACCAATCTGTGGTCTCCCAACCCCTCCTACCAATAAATTATGATCAGCCATTTCCTCCAGACCAATCTGTGGTCTCCCAACTCCTACCAATAAATTTCGATCAATCATATCTTCCAGACCAATCTGTGGTCTCCCAACTCCTACCAATAAATTTCAATCAGTCATTTCCTCCAGACCAGTCTCTAGTCTCCCAACTCCTCCTACCAATAAATTTTGATCAGTCATTTCTTCCAGACCAGTCTCTGGTCTCCCAACTCCTCTTACCAATAAATCTCGATCAATCATTTCCTCCAGACCAATCTGTGGTCTCCCAACTCTTCCTACAAATAAATTTCGATCAGTCATATCCTCCGGACCAATCTGTGGCACTCAACTCCTACCAATAAATATCGATTAATCATTTCCTCCAGCCCAATCTGTGGCTCTCAGCTCCTATCAATTTCGATCAATCAAGTCCTTCAGCCCAATCTTTCTGGTCTCCCAACTATTCCTTGACTCTTACTACTAATCATTCCCTTCAGACCAATCTTTCTGGTCTCCCAACTATTAAATAACTTACTACCAATCATTCCTTCCAGACCAATCTTTCTGGTCTCCCAACTAATTCTTAACTCACTACCAATCATTCCCTCCAGACCAATTTGTGGTCTCCCAACTAATCTCCCAACTCCTACCAATCATTCCCTCCAGACCAATCTGTCTTCCACCTAATCTCCCAATTCCTGTCCATTTATCTCAACCAATCATTCCCTCCAGACCAATCTCTCTGGTCTCCCAATACAGACTCTTCCTAGCAATCACTTACTCCAGACCAATTTTTCTGGTCTCCCACCTAATCTTTCTTTACTCTTCCTACCAATCATTCCCTCCAGAGCTAACTTTGTGGTCTCCCAACTAATCTCTCAACTCCCATCAATCCTGACCAATCATTTCCTCCAGACCAATGTTTCTGGTCTCTACTGATCTTTCGATTCCTATCCATCAAACTCGACCAATTATTTTCTCTAGACCAATCTTTGGTCTCACCTAATCTATCTTGACTTTTCCTGTCAGTCACCCTCCAGATTAATCCTTCTCGTCTGCCCGCCTATCTCTTAACTCTTCCTTACCAATCGCTCCAGACCAATGATCTGGTCTCCCAACTTATTTTTTTGACTTCCAATGAATCACTAGACCATTTATTTTGACCTCCTAACCAATATTTTTTTACCATACCAATCACTCCAGACCAATCCTTTCTGGTCTCCCACCTAATTTCAACTTTTCCAATCATTTCCTACAAACAAATCTTTGTGGTCTCCCAACAATCTTTCTACTTGCCATCAATTTCGACCAATCATTTCCTCCAGACTGATCTCTGGTCTTGCCTAATCAATCTTGACTGTTAATCATTCATCCAGACTAATCCTTCTGGTCTGCCAGCAAATCACTTTTTACCAATCACTCCAGACCAATTTTCTGGTCTCCCAGCTAATGACTTACCAATCACTCAAGACCAATTTTCTGGTCTCCCAACTTATTTTCTTGGCTTCCTGCGAATCACTCTAGACCAATCATTTGGGCCTCCCAATTGGCATTTCTTGATTTCATACCAATCACTCTAGACCAATCCTTTCAGGTCTCCCACCTAATCCTTTCTTGCCTTTCTATCAATCACTGCTCCAGAATAATCCTTCTGACCTGCCAACTAATCTCTTGATTCCATAACAATCACTCCAGACCAATTTCTGGTCTCCCAACAATTATTTTTCTTGACTTTCTCAACACCAATCATTCTAGCCTTCCAACTAATCTTTTGTGACTCCCTGCCAGTCGTCCTGTCTATACTAACCACTCTTGGTTCAAGGCTTTCACTAAATCTCAGATTTTGGCAGTCCTGACTTCTGATCCTTTAATTTGGTTGTCGCAGCTTAAAATTTCGGAAGTTAACTTTGACAAGGAGATACACGTTCCAAAAGCATATCCGTAAGCCGGTTTAAACTGCTCAGGGTGGTAGGCACCGGATGTACAGAACGAAAATCGATAATTAGCTGCTGTAATGGTACCCTGGGCTCAATATTACGTAATGAATTGTTTATTTTACACACAGCGTGGTATGCCCGGCGATCTGATTTTAGTCGTACGCTCAGAAATGTGGGAGTCACTGGGACTTCGTTGATATCGGCCGTACCGCTGCACCTTTTGGACGTAATATAGGGTTGTACATCCACTAACGGAAGCCCTGTTGATTCATACCAATCACGCCAGACCAACTTTTCTGGTCTCCCAAATACTCACCTGACTTTCAGCCAATCACTCCAGACCAATCTTTTTGCTCTCCAAACTAGGCTTTCTTGACTTCCTATCAATCACTCCAGACCAATTTTTTCTGGTCCCCAAACTAAGCTTTAACTTGTTTCTCGATCCTTCAAGACCAATCATACCCTCCAGACCAAATTTTTCTGGTCCCCAAACTAAGCTTTAACTTCTGCCTACCGATCTTTCAAGACCAATCATACCCTCCAGACCAATCTTTCTGGTCTCCCAAATAATAACTCGATTCTTCTATATCACTGTCCAGTCTCTCAACTAAAATATTTTTTCCTTAATTTCCTGTCAATCAATCATTCCAGACCAGTTTTTCTGGCCTCCCAACAAATCCCTACTGAGTTTCTATCAATCACTCCAGACCAATCTTTCTGGTCTCCCAACAAATTGCCACTGACTTTTCACCAATCACTCCAGACCAATCTTCCTGGTCTCCCAACAAATTGCCACCGACTTCCCACCAATCACTCCAGACCAATCTTTCTGGTCTCTACTATTTCTCATCTCTTCTTGCCTCCCAACAAGTCACTGTGTCCTCTCCCACCAGGCGCCGTCTCTCCAACTCACACAACACTCGTTTACCCTATCCATTACATCCTTGGTCTAATTTCAGCCGTTTCATCTCATCTATAATTCCAGCTCTTCATACGGTTCCTACTGTTCAACTGCTTCACCAGACTTTAATTTCTCATAAGGTTAGTATTATTCAACTGCTTCACCTAATCTGTAGTTTTAATTCCTTGCGGGTGCCACCTGCCAAATTTTACGATAATTCAAATTCCTCGTAGGGGTGCCAGTCACTAACCCATTACAATTATTTTAATGCTTCACCCTCAGTATATTTTTGACTTGTCGGTCACCATAATTTAAAATCACTCAACTGCTCCACCTCTTCTGTAATTCTTATATATATGCCCACTCGCCATATTTTCCATTCAACTGCTTCAAATCTGTACGAAAACACTAGAGATAAAACCTTGCATAACCTAATGCATAGTGCATAATAAACAATTTCGAACTCTGATAACTTATATGTACAATGTATGATGAACAATTTATCTCGCCAGGGCCGGTACGAAGTAATTCACGATCAAGTGTATGTGAGCCAGGTACTGGTTTTCATGATGGCCACAGTGTCAGCTTTAATAGCCGCATATAGCAAACTTTTTAGATGTAACTTCTACAAATCCTAAATATTTATACCATAAAAGCACTCATACTGATTCTCCAGAAATGATTTTGAGCTTCAATTACTGGGCAACTGCTTATCTGCGACATTAGTTTCTCAAAGGTTACATTATCCATCTAAGTAAGTTTTTTCATAATATTAGGTCATTCACCTAACGTGATTTTTCCTATTATATATCAGTCGATTTGTATAACTTTCTCATAAGGTTAATATCGTTCAACTGCTTCACCTATCTAATTTTAGCTTTTCATATGGTTCCCATCATTCATGTTGCACCTTATCAGTAATTTACAGGTAAACAAGCAATCTTTCAAATGCAGTGTGTCCAAGCATCTGGAAATGAAATGAACCGATCCTGAATTTGGCTCTCTTTTGTGTTGTTTTCTTATTTTTTTCTTGGAAGGAACGGTTTGCAGGCTTCTGGCCTTTGGTTCGTTCTTCCTTATATTAAAAAAAAAATATGTATTGGTGAACACATCTTCCCATATTAAAGAAACTCACCATAAGAAAACATAACAGATCAACTAATGTCCCTTTCAACAGGTGAAATGCAAACTAATTTTTACCCTAGTTTAGTTATAAGCATTAGGTAGTTGTACAAGATTTGGAATAATCAAGCAATCATATACAAATTGGGGGAACTTAAAAGTACAGGATCCCTATGGTAACCTCCAAATATAGGCTGAGCCAGTTTTTAAACTTGACAATTAAAATAAGAGTAACAATATTATGGGTATAACATACCCTACCAGAAATCCAGTCCCTGATCAATTCATTATTCATATGCAACCCTGGTTTTCAAATAATAAAATAAAGCATGCAGTAACACATGCAGTCAACAATTAAGCACTGCACCCCATCGGTTTAATGAAGGGCAAAACATGCTTCACAAAGGTGGACCTATTACCCGTGCATCAAAAACACAACAGCCTGCATACCCATCAGTTTAATGAAGGGCAAAACATGCTTCACAAAGGTGGATCTATTACCCGTGCATCAAAAACACAACAACCTGCACTGAACTATATTATATAACAACTGAAAAAAATTATAAAGCAGATTTGCTTCATCAAAGGGTGCTCCATGTATCATAATGCCTTACCCATATTTTAGCATTAAGTACATTAGGTGGTACCAGAAAGGAACGTGCTGACAATGTAACTGCTGCTCGGTTACAAAAATGTTCCTAAACTTCCTCCCTATACACCAAGAGGAGGATGGTGGACTGCAGGAAAAGGAAAAAAAAACTTCAGCCTGCAGTACACAAAGTTCACATCTTCATGAGACTAGGCCCAAAAGTAGAGCAGGGGGTGAGGTATCTTTATTGATGACTGAAACATGTCTATCTTGTGGTATAAATAACCATCCAAAAAGTTAACCCGTAAACTGCAGCAATAGTGTTCCACTTCATACCAAGGTAAGTCAAAATATTGTCATGAGGTGAAAGATATGCTGTCTTTTGTGTCAATTTAGGGCATTTTATATATATATATATAAATATATATATAATATCAACACGTATGCAAACTGATATAGCATTAATGTTTTATTTTATTTACTCGTAATGGTACCGTAAGCTACAATTACTTATTACATGACTTTCCAATAATCATTATCATACATTCCAACATTTTTCATATCTAGTTTCTGATCCAAACATTTTTAATCATAGTACTCACTTGCAGCAAGGGAAGGGTACAAAACTTTACATAATCTTCCAGACCTAGGGATGAGGTGATTTAGTGTCTCATCATCCAGACTCTTCCACTTAAAGATGTGGTGAGGTAAGGTCCTGAAAGCAAATTCCTAACCCCTACATAAATAGATTTTGGAATGTACGATATGGCTTGCAGTTTGCGAGTTAATAATTCAAAATCAAACACTCACCAGTGGCAGTACCAGTAAGCTCCAACAGGATGAAGATAGCATACCTCACCTAGAAGACAAAACCAAACATATATGATGTCCCCTTACTTAAAAAGAACATACTGTATACCGAGACATTTTCAATTACCTAAACACAATACTGTATAGAATTAGTAATATCACGCAGCAGAAGAAAACACTGTATAACTGTTCACAAAAATTATACATTTTACATCACCCCTTATGAGATTTAGGTGTCTGGCTGTATTTAAGGATATAAACTTAAGAACAAAATATACAGTAGCTGGTGTAAATACCTGTATAAACATTTAAATATAAACGTAACACATTCAAATACAGCACCGTTTGCAATGTCCCATCCTTAGCAAGTAAACCTGCATTTTTACTCAGTATCCCCTACAAGAATATCTCACTAAGGCAAAATATGTCTATATGTAAGGGAATGATAAATCACAATGTAAAACAAACTGCCAAAAACTATTCTCTTTTATATCAATGAAAGCTAGCCCGGTAATAAAAAATATAACAAGGGAGTATTATGGCAAAAAATGTAAAATGCTGTAAATCACTAAGAAAATGGTGTTACAAATCCTCCTACTGTAGTGCTTGCTGAAAGTAGGATTACCACACCTGTGCTATCCTTTCCACGGGCAAGGGACGTCTGGGCCATCTCCCGGATCCTCGAGGCACCTTGGACCATTCTCGAAAGCAGTCACAGAACAGGAGGGATGATCACTAGTTCAGGGAATTCCACAGCTGTAACCTTCTCTCTCCTGCAATACAATCATTAATCACGATCATCTTCCTCAAATCACTATCACCAATATTGATCGTCATCTCGACCTATTTGCCCAATCAGAGAAAAGGCAAAATGAATGCAAAAAGAAAAACACGACAGAGGGAAAACTGAACAACGTACCAATGAAATGAACCACACACACATCTCAAGCTTCAAGAATTCCAACGCCATCCCATGACCATAATCCTATACATACAAATACTTATCTGATGATCAATTATAAAAAAGTTCAACAGTAAAAAAATATTTATGAGCATATCAAAATTACGTGAAAAAAAAAACACACTACAGTTGCTCTTGATAAAGTCAATGTTCATTCAATAATTAAACACTTTTATTTTAGACTGGGTAGCAGCTTCAAATTTAACTTCCGAACTAGTGATTTTCAAATATACCGTAATGAAATGGGAAGTTCGGGTAATCATCACAATACTGAATGCATTTAGACCACGTTTAATAACCAATATTATCTAGAAAAAATCATAGAAGTTAACTTAATATCTAGCAAACCTAACCACCCATAAGGGCAATGCTGCTTTTAGTACTTCTTAGTTCCATTTTACTTCAGTCAGCCAAGTTCAGAAGAGCCTCTGACAACTGGGGCCAAACTGACTATACTCTTTCCACTTCAACAAACTAAAACAATCCCTCCAAACTTTAATGTTAAATTGCAACAAGAGATTAATACCATATTACTGTACAATGGTAGCCATTAAACTGCTGTGGAAAGCAGAACCATTAAAAAATTCCTACTGAACATCATCTGCAAGTGAACAAAAATCTTGACAAAGTTAAGACTGAACATTTCTTACGCAGCAAGAACGCATCACTTTACAGTTTGGCCATCTACTGTGCTGTAAAGGGTGACCTTTCACTTACTCATTAGTCGGAATACTTACCCAAATACTGTACTTACATGTCTACAAACTCTCCCATTGGCCACACAGCCCACTGCTGCACCAGTCCTATCATTCCTTCCTTCTTTCTCTTCCCTCCCACAATATCTGACCTAACATCTTTCCTCTCCCTAATTTTTTATCCTCTTGTCTAAGTCTCTTCTTGATATCCAGCTGGTCTAGGATAGGTTAATACTGCTGACACTGCCTTGACGAACTTAGTATGAGCTAGTACTGCAAGTCATCTAGTACTAAAGATGTTACCTAGTTTATCTTCACTGGGATGCAGTTGAAGTTTTGCTGTTTAAACTGAAGCCATCAGCCAGAAGTCTTGCTAAGGCTCTCCTTCCACAAAGTGCTTCAGATGGGGTTCCTATTGTCTCTGGTGGGGGATGAATCAACCTGAAAGCAGATGCAGAGTTCAACTGCTTACCAGCCTTCCACCCACATGTCTTACCTCTTTAAATAACTTTACCCATCCAGAAAATCTAGTAGAGTTCCTACCCTATGATACTGCATGGTTTGAGAAGGGCCCATTCCGCTGATCTTATTGATGTTAGGACCAAAAGAAGCTTTCAATTAACCTACGATTCTATGAGGCTTGGTTTGAATGTGAAACTGATGAGGTTCTATTTTTCAAAAAAAATCCACTTCCACCTTTTAAAACTAAATATATAACATGGTAGTTTCAAAAAGCAGCACAATATTGTAATGAATTACGAGTGCACGCTTCCCTAGATTACCCCTCTCTCCCATATTTTCCCTCCAGAACATACTGACCCTACAGTGAAAAATAATTTGTTCTAAGAAAGTGCTTACTCTTATTAAGTATAACTTGAATACTGTCATTACAGATTAATGCTAGCGGAATACTAGTCACAATGAGCGGCTATGAAAAGTGGTAAAGCCATAACATTGCCATAATCTGCCACTCAACTATATCAAATAGGCCACAAAAGGACGGCTCGGGCCCAAGATGTTGGTGCAATTACAGAATATCACGCTACTCTACTGTGCCTAAAATTACTCTTTGATTATCATTACCTTCATCTGATAATCTGAACAGCCTTTTCTTCAATGAGTTATAATATTCTGCACATGGCATATCAATACTTAGCCCATATAGGCACACATTCCACAATAAATCAAACAGCTATGAAACCAAAAACGGAAGGGGGAGGGGGTTGATGTTATACTCCTTAAAAATCAATCTCATCCATTCAGAATGTTACTCATCCAGGTAACAATTATCAGACCCAATATGGGTTGATAACAGTAAAATATAAAATTCTTGAACTTGGCTGAGGTGTGATGCGAAGTGGTGCCGCTCTTGGGGTGGTGAGATGAGATGGCAAGCGCTTTAAAATGAAATCCCATTAACTCCAAGGTTGATTCTTGTGAGGACGTAGCAACTCTGCAGCGTTAATTACATAATCTGGAATTCGGAAACAAAGTGCGAATTAGTCGTAGGGAATTAGTAGGGCTGCGTAAGACAAGCTGGTGGAAATTTTAGATCTCACATTTAATACTCTAATTGTCACCGTGACCGGAAGCGCTTCCGTACATTCACTACTGCCCACACTGGAATAAGTCGGAATGTGTGGATCCAACTAGAAAAACGTCATAATCACATGACGGGAAAAACATCTTTTAAACATGCAGTGGCGAGGTGGGTTCGAGCCCCACAGATGAGGGTACTTTACTGCACAGCCCAACCAGACAATACTGGGGCCTATTTGCGTCCTCGTCGCGCATGACAAGTGGAAAGGTGTCTTGGATTGCCAGATAGTGCTTTACACTGTCAGTTGTCGAGAGGTCGCCACACAGGTCACAACTCAGGATACCTCTCAGGCAGACAGCTTAATTAATAATAAGCATTAGATTTACTGTGTTATGAGTATAAAGTATTCATACAGCCCAAAAAAAGACTAACTGGGTCCCGACTAGGTGTCCAGTGTCTAGCGCTCACTTTTTCTCACCATTTTTATATATTTCTACCTAGGCTTTTCCAGCGCTAGTAACATAAAATATCTCTAAAATAAATGAGTATTTTCTCACCATTTTTATATATTTCTACCTAGGCTTTTCCAGTGCTAGTAACATATATCTAATAAATCAGTGTTACTGAAATCAGTAAGAAATAATAAGGACATGGAATACATCAGGACTAATAGAGATACGAACAGTCTGCAAGTGTTTGGCAAGAAGTCTGTTATCCCCCCCATACTTCCATCCCCTTCTGCTACCGGTAAATACACCTGACCCCCTCTCTCTCTCTCTGCATATATGCAATAAAATGTTACAATTAAGGAAGTAGGACTAATACAGTAGCATGCGCTGCATAAAAATACCAGTAAGTACACGTAACAGTAACGAGGTAAGCATTTGTGATTTTATTTTATAAACAATGACAGTAGGCCTTGTTTTTCTTTGTTCGTTTTGGGGTTTGATATAACTTCCATCTTCCTACTCCTGATGGCTGGAACATGTATAAAAATATGCAAGATTTTTAGATTTATAGTTCATACTGATTGTACATTCCTGAATATGAACTATGTAAATGAGTTACAGTTTTTTTTTCAAATTATAAGCCTTATATATTACACGCATATTTGGTTTACAGTATTATGTTCTGAGATGGGAGAGGGTGCAGAAGTAGAAGGGAAAAGAATGTAGGCAGGAAATGTCTGGCTGGGCTATGGGAAGTATGGGAGAAGAGGTGAGTGCGGAGGATGACAGCTACATCTCACTTACTCGCTCCCTCGTGGGGGGGGGGGGGTTAAGATGGAGAGAAAGAGGTGGAGCCACGACTCGTCCACCTACTGACGTCATCAAAATGCTTTACAGTACGATGTTACTTCGTGATCCCCCCCCCACCGCGATTCGGGATTTTTCAAATTTTGAGATCCGTTAGTGGCTAATGTTGACTCAACGTGCTTAAGTAGTTTGAAGTGTCATCGAATCAGACAACTTTGGCTCTACAGCTTCCATTGCAAATTTTTAGATATTTATCTGGTGGCAAATGAAACAGGAAATTGTAAGCTTTGGATGTATGAGAAGCCTGTTGCAAAATGCAAAACTTAATATTGCTACAGCGGGAAATGCATCAGGTAAACCCAAAAAGGAGATGTTCGCCCGCATTGTTTTATCACATTTAACAGTACCGCCTTTCATTGACTAATATTTATAACCCTTAGTAGTAAAAACAATTTCAGTGTAACTTTTTCTGGAGAAAACGCAGGAACAAATCCTTGCACCCCCAACCCCCACCACGGTCAACCTGATATTTTCCCGCGCAAGGGGCGCACTCGCCCGCCCAGAGTCACGGCGCGCTGTGATTGGCCGATTCGAATGATTGGCGCCAAAACGAATGCCCACAATACATAAACCACCAAGACCAACAATAACCCGCTAAAAAACGTAAAGTCGTACACTTATTGCAAATGACGTCTGAATCGATCTGAACCGTGTTAATACTTTTCGTATTGTCAAGTGGCTGCAAATTTCGCAACACGTAGAAAGAAATACTACTTCTATCATTTGGTATGGAAAGATATTTAACAGGTACGCTAGTTCATTTTTGTTACGAAGTGAGAACAGCGGTAATGGCGGGAGGCTTGAATACGAAGTGCCAGGGTGGGAAACAAGAAATGATTAGCTTGTACCTGTAAAATAATCTGAAGCGTGTTATACACAAAAATAATAGTAAGCTCCTATTTCTAGGGTGAAATGTTCAATTTTGACAGGAGGAAAAGGGCGGCGCACGAAACATGGAGGGAAGCATTGTGGGACAGGCGCGCGGGAATGCAAGTGGTTCAACCGACTTTCCCGCACGCCACCTCCAAAACGCCTGTTCTGCATGATGACAGTCGTCCCCGTAACACAAAGATTTAAGGTCAATATTCACACCACTCAGTACATTCAATTTTCCCTACTTTTATTTGGGGTTACACTGGCTTTTATTTTTCGTCTCAGAATGTTTCTGTTACCGCCAAGTTATGGGGGACCAGTGGGGAATCGGTGGTTTCCGGTGGGGGGAGCACGGCTGAAGCAATTCACCTGAGATAATTCTGGACAAAATTGATTGAACCAAAAACACCAGGAAAAAAAAAAACGATATTAAGACCTAATCGCATAAATAACCTAACCTAACTTATCCGTAAAAATACGTAAATCCTACCTTATTATTTCAAAGTCGATGGTTGCGGATCTTGGACGTTTGTTTTCTCGACTGAAAGGAATTAGGGCAGACTGGAGGAAGTTCTCTCTCAGACTGAGGACCTTAAGCGTCCACAGTACACTTTTTCGCTAAATACTGGGCAATTTGCACTTTAAAACTGACCGCTACATTGTCCACCTTGTAAAATCGCTTCACGAAGTCCCCGAAGTCATACCTACAAGCTACAACCACCACACAGTGAATTTTTTAACTGAATTCAGATACGACTTTCAAGAGATGGTGACGTAGGTGCCACGTGACTCATCTTCAAATCGGATTGGTCAGCGCATCAGCGTACGTCACGTGACTACAGCGGTTCAACTTGATTGGTCGGCGCTCCCGCCAAAAACCGTCCACGGTCCCAGGTGTTTTATATACTAACGTTAATAATCATCTGCGACGATTAAGTATGTAGTGAGGTGTGAATACTATCAAAAGCAAACTCCAAAGTTCCCTGGTTGTACGAAACAGCAATATGGTCGAAACTAGCCACTAAATTTACAAAGTTCACTCATCGCCCATTAATACTTTTCCTTCATTCGAATATTAAATTGCGTTAGTAACAAACTCGAAGGCGATACTCGCCAAGGAAAGTGGGTGTCAATTAGTCACATTCCAGCGCTCCGGCAACCGTCACGTTGCTCTGGCTGAAGTATTCTCCAACTGATTTTTTTTCTTTTATCACACAACACTGCCGCCTTCCCCTAAGTAATATTTACAATCCTTGATAGTTAAAAAATACCAAACACTATCACTGGAACTTACTCGACTTCTCTCAAGATAAGGCAGGAGCAGATCGCAGTACCCCCAACCCCCACCACTGTCAACCTCAGACTTACCCGGGCAATGGAAGGCCCGAAGGGACGCGACTGCCGCTGCCTGCGCATCGAGTATCGACGCGCTGTGATTGGCCGATTCGAATGATTGGCGCCAAAACGAATGCCCGCAATACATAAACGCTGAAATTAAAAATAAGCTCCCATTTCTACCCTGAAATATTGTTTTGGCAGGAGGGAAAAAACAGGCGGCGCCAGGAGACAAGGAGCAGCTTGTGGCACTGGGAGGCACACGGGAAAGGGAGCGGCGCAACCACCTTTCCCGCGCGCACCACCTCCCTCTTCTCGCCAAAACATTTCCCCGCTGGTGTAACTTTCCACTTATACCTGGTTTGTGCTAGCTGAAGTTTTCCAACTTTAAACGAGTTACATACTTCAAACCTTCCATTCCCAGAGTGCTATATCCACTTTAATTTTGCTAGTTATTTCCCCACTTGCAGACGGGACGATTTTCATGAGTGCTCTCTCAATATATATAACGTCTATTTCAAAACACCTACCCTAAATAGCTAAACTGGATGACAATAACGTTAAAAATGTCGCCGAAATCAAGGGGTTAGGCTAGTATAAGAAATTAACCACCACTATCAATTTTCGAAAGTCCGCTCATGACATTACTTCTTTCCTTGAATTCTAATGCTTAATCGCGATAACCAACACTAGAAGGCGATAATTCAAGTAAAATGGGTGGTCACGTAGCCACGGTCCTCCGGCCGTATTCCTCTCGCCTTTTTTCATATAAAAAAAATAACTGCCATCTTTAATAATACTTATAACCCTTATTTATAAAAAGAATCACAAGAACTTACTGTTATCCTGGAGATAAAGCACGAGCATACCTTACCCATAACAACGCTAACCTGAAACTGAGTTCAAATCCTGCCCAGTCACCGCACGCTCTCCCGCTCAACGGCCGCTGATTGGCTGATATGAATTGGCGCCAAAACGAATACCCACAATGCACAAAGGACCAAGACAATGACACAGACCCGCCATGACTATTTAAAATCTTATTTGGCAAATACTGTAACACCTGGCCATCAATCGATGGGAAAGGTGTTAAGGATATTTTTCTGATTAGAGCGGACACTATAATTCAAAGTTTTCCTTATACCGTCCGTCGTCAATCGATGGCCGACTACCCTACTGGGTGGTCAAATATCAAGCCAACTCCATTTCCGTGTTACGCAGTCATACTAGTTACTTATAACTTATACAGTTACTTATAACGGTACCTATAACTTCATACTTTATAAAATCTGGTTTACGTCCACTGACTAGGCTACATGGTTGACTTGGTACTTTCCTAAAGCTGCCAAAACGCCAGAATCCAAAGTAATATCACGTGTGAAAAATGCATTATACAGAAAAGGACTCAGAAAAATTAAGCTGCCCCGTGGTTCGCTAAGAAGGACAGAGACGAGGGATTTCAGAGAATCAAAAATAAAAATAAAAATAAAAAAATACTAAAGAGCTTGGGTCCCCATGGGGAGGGAGGGGAAGAATACATCCCCAGTATCCCTGCTTGTAAGAGGCAACTAAAAGGGGCCGTTTTGTCTCCAGTCTTTCTTTCCTTACTGTCCTCTTCTGTCCTACCCCTTTGTGGTTGCATGTTTCTTATAGTCTCTATTTTCCCTTACTCCTCCCTTGCCGTGCAGCCATGTTATGAACTGGTGATAAGTCTCCATTATTCCTAACTTCCTAAAGTACTTGGAGCAGTGGATTGAACCCTCATACCAATTAAGGCCCCAGATCACAAAGAACATGTATTTGTCAATTGCAAAAGGTTCCATTCACAGGATCTGCAAGTTGTTCGTGACAGCAGCTGAATGATAATGAGCTGTAATTGCAGATATCTTCGCAGCATTCGCACTGCTTACAGTATATCTGGGCTAATTCTAATCTCTACCAGAGATTGAACCAAGGTGTCTATGGTGACAGTTTTCTGCTAGGTAACTGTGGTTGCGGATTACTTTCTAAGAATTCAGACAATGGTTAGGTAAAACATGGCAAACAATAAGTTCCTATTCATACTGCTATTTTGTTTCTTTAATCCTAAACTCTCTCATCTTACTAATGTTTTAAAGGTTGTGTGGGTGTAAAGCTCTTCATCACTATTATTGGGACGTCTTTTCATTGCACCCGACATTGTTTTCAGTTACTTACCGGTACTTCACGTGCTTATCTTTGACTCTTGTGTAAATGTTACCGGCATTGTGTGAAAATAAGGTACTGTATAAAATGCACAGGTATTCTATAGAATGTCTAGCATTTTTGGCAAAGTATGAATTACGCTTATTTCATTCTGACTTTATATATTTTACCTAGGGATTTTAATAGAATTCCTAGATATTCTGTAGAATGGCTAACATTTTTATGACAAAGTATAATAATAAACAATAGGTGGTTAGGCTGGATTAATCTAGGCTGTCCTGAAGTTTTAGGTATTAGTTTACCTAGGTATTCTATACAATGACGGGTTTCCGACTTGGGCGGTAACAAACACCCGCTCACGCCTCTCACCCCCAGCAGATTCTTGAAGCTGTGTGATTGCCCCAGTGTTTCTGTGTTCTGCCGTCTGTTTGGTCGGCAGGGTCTCAGCTGACAAGAGATTTCCCTCAAAACATTCCCTACGGTTAGGGCTAGCCTTAGCTGAGGCCAATGTACAAAACTTAAGTCAGCCATAAGACAAGGCAAGGGGTCGTCGTGCATGGGCCTTAGAGGCAGCCGTAGGGCCGCCTTTACTATTTCATATAACGCCAGCCTTAAGGCTGCCTTCCGACGGAGTTTTGTGCATACCGGCCCTGTTCCCGTGAGATTCAGGCGGCTGTCAAGTACCCTTTTTTAGCGATGCATTTTTTAGGACATATGTAGTGATGCCTACTTCATCCTTCACCTTTATCATTTTCTGTGTCCTCTTCTCTTCCTATTTCTCACCATCATCCACTCACTTGATGTAGTGCTGCCTACTTCTTCCTTCACCTTTATCATTTTCTGCGTCTGTTCTTCCTATTTCTCACCATCCTCCTCTCGATGTAGTGCTGCTTACATCTCGCTTCACCTTTATCATTTTCTGTGTCTGTCCTCTATTTCTCACCATCGTCCACTCACTTGTAGTGCTGCCCACTTCTTCCTTCACCGTTATCATTCTTTTTGTGTGTACCCTCTTCCCTATTTCTCACCATGATCCACTCGATGTAGTGCTGCCTACTTCCTTCTCTGGCCTCTTCCTATTTCTCCCACCCTTCCGGTTACTTTACTCTCCTTTCCGGGTGCCTTTACATTGAGTGACAAGCCTAATGGTTTCATATAAGCCAGGGAACCATTTGCAATGCTGGGTGGTAACCATATAACCAACTTGTGTTCCCTATGCATAAACAAGTGAGTTGGCAGAGGGGTAGTGCCCCTCCCCGTAAAACAATTAACTCAAATAGCCACTATATGGCGTTATGGCAACTGGCTAGATATGTTGTTTCTAGTTTGCTTTTCGTGCTAAAATCACCTCTCCATTTTTAATGCCTAATTATATCAATAATTTTACATTCTTATACGTTGCTAGCCACAAATAAGTTATGGAAAGCATGTAGAGCCAGAGTAATCTTGTTCTTCTGACACAGAGCTACGTCAAAGAAGACACCATAGGGGAAAATTTTAGGCCAAGTTAGTAATCAGTTTCATAATGGTTAGGCTTTTAGGTACCCGGACATGCGTTATGTAGGGGACAGATTATGTGCTCGATATATAACGCTCCAGTCTTTTTCAGTTCCCCACAATGGCTGCTTACTCTTGATGTTGCCTTTGACTTTAATGCAGTATTTCTGTAAAGTGACCGCATTCATCATTTGCCAAGAATTTCTTTCCTACGCAATAGCCCTTCATTTTACTGTCAAACTTAATGCTAAGTATGTTGAAGAGACTAAGTGTAATTACAGAAAACTTTCAGCAATGGTCTTGTCATTTCAGCCCCATAGTTTTATATGGGAAAAGTTTGAAGGAAGAACCACTCACAGGTGTACGTTAAATTTATTGGCCACAATTCCATCAAGTTTAGCCATGTATACATTGGACACAAATTGATGTACAGTACAAAGTCACACGAAAGATGTACAAGAACACTCCCACGTGCTCTGCTGCTCCCCTCATGTCACCACCTTTGGCTCTACCTTATCTCGAAGTAGACAACTTTTGACTCATCTTCACTCTTCTATGGCTATACAGTGGCTTCCAGATCTCATAGTACCTTTTCCTATGTTAACAGCTGCTTCATGGAGTGTTTAAACAGGTTCCTTTGAAGTCGAAGTGTAGTTCGCAGTACTTCTGCCCTTCGAAGAGATCTTATGAAGTTAAACATTGTTTCATCCATCGATACTTCGTGCCATCAAGGATTTCGGCTTTGTTTGCCTTCCCGAAGAGTTTTGTCCACGTATTTTCTTCCTATGGAGTTTCCCTTCTTCCAGTAGTTTGTTACTCTTGCTCCCGACGAGCTTAATTCAGTCGTCCTTGTTATGATGCGAGGCCATATATGCGGGAACAAGGACAGGAATGGCGATGAAAGCCAGTGTTTTGGACGAGAGGACACAGCTAATGTTGTAGATATCGTTAACCATCCACCATTGCTAAGCTTTAGTTATCTCCCTTCCACGTAGTCGAGATGAAGTCACAGGACAATCAGCGATTAGTTAACCGTCATCCATATACTGGAGGAAACCATCGAACCCTCAAGGATTAGTTACCTCATTCATGTGGTAGACATGAAGTCATTGTGCACTCATGAACACTGTCTAGTAGTTATACTGGCACCATGACATTTCACACCTGGGAAATAAAGAATATTTAAGTGAAAAATATCCTCGAAACACCTGCCCATTATTGTAAAACCAAGTTAAAATAGTCTCGTAACAAATTTTGTAGTACTAAAAAATATGGCAATACCAACACTTATGACTGATATACCTCAAAAACCAAGAACAATATGCAGAGAATAATTTTATATTCACACATTATCATTACATATACACAAAATTATGCACTTACCTTTCATGAAAAATTCTTCGTCAATGTTGCTCTTACAGTCTTTGGAGCCAGACTCATTCTTCACTGTTTTGTCGCCCCTCACATCACCTCGGTTCCAGATTTCCAGCCAATCATTTGCAAGTTCCAGTTCCAGCCTTCGAATCTTGCTCAGTCGTGGTCAGTGTACCATTCAGTTTCGAATCATGGCCAGACATATTCAAAAGCGTTATTCAGAGCATCAAGGCTACCCCCCCTCACACACACACACACACACACACACACACACGATCAATATTATTGGTCAATATTTGGTATTAATCAGTGTTATTGATCGTGTATGGGTTATATTGAAGGATTGTTCAGTATATTGACATCACAATTAGTTTGATTTTCTGTCAATATATTGAGGATGTTTATGGCCGCCGGGGTTTTTACATTTATTGCTGTCAGTATTATTGATCGTGTGTGGGGGCCTTAAGCCAGTCATTTTTATAGAAGTTCAAAGCATGGAATCGTAGTCAGTCATGTTCAAAAATGCCATTCAAAGCTTCAAATCTAAGGGAATCATTTTGATGGGTGAAGTTCAAAGCCTCGAATCATAGTTAGCCATTTTCAAATGCGTGATTTAAATATTTTTTTCGAGTCGGGGATTCGAGAGATGGTTCGTAATCGGAATGTTCTGGATCCTATATTTTTGGGCACAAGGGCGAATCCAGAATTTTCGAACTGGGAGGGATAGATAGATTGAAAGATAGGTAGATAGATTGATAGATAGGTAGGTAGGTAGGTAACAGAAATAAACAGATTGGTAGATATAGACAGACAAATAGGTAGGTAGATATANGAATCCAGAATTTTCGAACTGGGAGGGATAGATAGATTGATAGATAGGTAGAGAGATTGATAGGTAGGTAGGTAGGTAACAGAAATAAACAGATTGGTAGATATAGACAGACAAGTAGGTAGGTAGATATATAGATAGATACAGACAGACAAAAGATAAATAGGTCGGTTAACAGATAAATATAGGTAGATATACACACAAATAAACGGGTAGATAGATAGATAGATGGATAAATACATTAATTAACCCCTTCATTCCGATGATGCAAGTTTAAATTTATGCTTGCTTTTGCCACGATTTTTCTATCCATAGCACTTCTTCGTGACTAGTGTCAATTACCATACTCCTTTCACCATAACTTGGCCTAATTTTCGACCGTTTGCATTGACAGTAAGGCAATACTACGGCTCTACATTCTTTAAATAGCACTTCTTCGGGACTATTATAGCATCATTTACTGCTGCTGATCTATACTAAGCAATTATTATTATTATTGTTGATCATGAACCCCGTGGACTGCAGCTGCCATTTTGTAGTCCACCATCCTCCTTTCGGGGCCTACCAGCCAAAATTCTCGATAGTAGCACAAGGGAAATACAAATGAACTCGAAATGAAGCGGTTTCGTAGGCAAGTTACCCAGACAAAACCATTAATTACTTCCCTTTACCGAGGACACATTTTCCTTTTATTTCTTCAGTTATCAGAGAGGATTTGTTTCAGCCTGTAATATTTTTGCCGGACATTTTCATACATCAGAGTGGTTTGGAGCAAGTGTTGTTAGATTTCAGCTAGTTTAGCGATGTCTGCTAATATGACGTCTTTGGCAGGTGGTTGGTGTGGCTCAGGTGGTCCTCTTGCCGGAATTTTACTTATTTCCCCCAATTTTCAATTCTTTTATCATTTTTTTTAATAAACCTCTTGGAATTTCCTTGCGAAATCATGCTTGGTTATAATGTAGCATCCTGAGTTGTCGATTAGCGGCTTCCGCTGACATAGATTTGCCAACGGGCAGGTGGTCGGTCATATTACTGAAATTTTACCCCATTTTACCAAGTCCTGGCGATAATGTAACGATTCTAAATGTACTCTATCGATTTTCTAGTGAGATTGTGGTTGTAGTGGCATAATAGCATATTTATACTTGCGTTTCGAGATTTGAGAACCTAGTTAGCCATTATGATTAGTAGCGCTGTATTGGTGACGTCATCTCTCGGAATGGAGGCGGTTGTAGGGTCCCTCGCGGTTTCTCATTTTTATTTTCACATCATAGTGTAAAGAAGGCTTCCCCCTACAGTTTTTGAACCCGATCCTCCACCTACATGACCCATGGAAGAGGCTGAGGTAAGCAAATATGGGTTTTCTGATTTAAATAAGTGTGAATTAGGCAGTGGGAAATTACGTTTTTATGTTGGGAATATGTTTACGGCTTCCACATTGCATCCATAGCATTTATTTTAATCGACTCGCTGAAAATTTTGGTCAGAAAATAAAGGAGTAAGCTTATAAAAAAATAGTATATATGGGAGTGCAGTGTTCATTTCTCCATATAAGCATTTTCCAGCCTTACTTCTCCACTACAAACTTAAGGGAAATATAAGCTTCTTTTTGGATATTTTTTGCCCAGTTTCAGGTAATATTGATTGCATAGATAAAAAATAATGGCTGATTTAATTTGTATTTTACGTTGATGCATGTTCCCCAATTTCATTTCATGTGTGGCATTTTTATTAACCATATTTTGTTTTTCTTCTGTTTATATGTAAGATGTGGTTAGGTTGATTTTTGCCAACCTAACCACATCAGTCCATCAATTTTTACCATTATCAATGCCGGTATTATTAGGTAAGATGGAGTTAGGTTGATTTACGCCAACAGGAAAGTTTGTAAAATTTTATTACAGTATTGTCAAGCTAAATACACACTATCCATCAAGTTTTGTCATTGCAGGCATTTATGGGTAAGATTGGATTAGGGTGATTTTATGCCAACATGAAAGTTGGACTACAAATGTGGGCAGTTGTGTGCGTGTATGCACCAGCGCAAGATCGTGTAAGTAGAGTGAGAGAAGAGTTTTGGACAAATGTGGAAGCCTGCTTGGAAAAGTTTGAAAGGAATGAGAGAGTGTTTCTGATTGGAGATATGAATGGAAAAGTAGGGAATGAGAAGGTGGATGGAGTGGTTGGTGAGTGGGGTGTGCCTGCAGAGATGGATGAGAATGGCAGTGCTTTAGTGGACATTTGTGCTGGGAGGGGGTTGGTGGTAGTTAATACCCTCTTCAGGCACAAAATGATCCATAGGTGTACATGGCGAGTGGTGAGAAGAGGGGAATGAATGAATGGAAGGCAATGATTGACTATGTGTGTGTGGATGAAAGGATGAGAAGATGTATAATGGATGCAAGAGTATATAGAGGTTGGGGGAGTGGACTTTCTGACCACCACTTGGTGGTGGCCAGAATCAGAGTCCAAACAAGATGGAGGAAGAGAAGAAGGGAAAGACAGGAGGAAGTATGTGTTACAAGGAGGGTAGAAAAGTTACAAGAGGATGGAATAAAGGCTGAATATAGAAGGGAAGTGGAGGAACAATTGGGTAAATATAGATTGGAGCAGATGGGGGACGTGGAGGGTGTGTGCAAGGTATTGACAGAAGAAATCTGTGCAGCATGTGAGGTGGTGTGTGGGGTGAAGAGAAGACGAAAAGGGGTTCAGGGAACAGCATGGTGGGCTGAAGAGGTGAGAGAGGCTGTGGCACAAAAGAAGAAAGCATATAATGAGTGGATGAGGAACAGGGGCGCCGAAGAAGCTGAGACGGACGAGAGAGTTATATGTAGTGAGGAGGAGAGAGGTGAAAAGATTAGTAAGAGAGAGTAAGAAGAGAGTGGATGAGGAATTTGGAAGGAATTTGAGTGCAAAGTGGAGGGAATGTAAGAAAATGTTTTGGAAGGAGGTAAAGAGAGCTAGACAGGGTGCCAACGAAGTCAGTGGGAGTGTGAAAGATAAAAATGGTAGATTACTAGTGGAGAAGGGAGAAAAAGTAAACAGATGGAGAGAACACTTTAATGAACTGTTGAATATAGAGAATGAAAGTAATGCAAGTATAAGTGGCTGGGGAATGGCAGGGAGAAGGAGGGTTGTAAGAAGTGAGGAAGAAATCACCAGGACGGAAGTGGTGGAAGCAATGAAGAAAGTTAAAATGTGGAAAGCCCCAGGAATTGATGGAGTGTGTGGTGAAATGCTGAAGCATGGGGGAGAGATAGTAATAGAATGGATGTGGAAGGTGTGCAGATTGGCTTGGGAGGAGGGTAGAGTCCCGGAGGATTGGAAGTCAGGTATAATTATTCCTCTGTACAAAGGAAAAGGGGAAAAAGCAGGGTGTGGTAATCATAGGGGCATTTGCCTTCTCATTGTAATAGGAAAAATATATGGTAGGATACTTATTGACAGAGTTAGGGAAATTACTGAGGAATTAGTTGGAGAAGAACAAGGAGGTTTTAGGAAGGGAAGAGGTTGTGTAGACCAGATATTCATTCTTAGATCCTTAGTGGAAATGTTTCTAGAGAAGGGCAAGAAGTTGTATGCAGCCTTCATGGATCTGGAGAAAGCATATGACAGGGTGGATAGACAAGGTTTGTGGAAGGTATTAAGAATATATGGAGTGGATGGGAAGTTGTTGAAGGCAGTGAAGAGTATGTATGAGGGTGCTAAGGCTGCAGTGCGTGTGGATGGCAAACTGAGTGAATCTTTCCATTTGAAGGTTGGATTGAAACAAGGATGTGTCATGTCTCCATGGTTGTTCAGTCTGTATATGGATGGGGTTATAAAAGAGACACAAGGTCGGGCAGTGGATGTTGGAGTGGCCCTCGTGAGAGAGGGCAGTGTTTGGAAACTCCCTGTACTGTTGTTTGCAGATGATACTGTGTTGTTGAGTGAAGACGAAGGGGAGCTGCAAGGCTTGGTAGATGAGTTTGGGAGTGTGTAAGAAATGGAATCTGAAGGTGAATGTAGGGAAGAGTAAAGTGATGGTCTTCGAGAGAAGTGAAGCCAGTGAATGTACAGTGAGATTGGATGGGAAGGAAATGGAGAATGTGAGTGAATTTAAGTACTTGGGCAGTGTGATGAGTAAGGATGGTACTCTGGAGGGTGAAGTGCTCGAAAGGATGCAGCAGGGAAGGAAGGTTGCTGGTTCGTTGAAAGCAGTGATAAGAAACAGGGAGGTGAGCATGGAAGTGAAAAAGTTGTTACATGACAGTATTGTGATACCAACTAACATATGGAAGTGAAGCTTGGACCCTGTTGGAAGGACAGAAGTCAAGAGTGAGAGCTGTGGAAATGAGTTATTTGAGAGGAGCATGTGGAGTCACAGGGAGAGACAGGCACACACTCCCAAACTCATCTACCAAGCCTTGCAGCTCCCTTTCGTCTTCGCTCAACAACACAGTATCATCTGCAAACAACAGTAAAGGGAGTTTCCAAACACTGCCCTCTCTCACTAGGGCCACTCCAACATCCGCAGCCCGACCTTGTATCTTTTATAACCCCATCCACGTACAGATTGAACAACCATGGAGACATGACACATCCTTGTTTCAATTCAACCTTCAAATGGAAAGATTCACTCAGTTTGCCATCCACACACACTTCAGCCTTAGCACCCTCATTCATACTCTTCACTGCCTTCAACAACTTCCCATCCACTCCATATATTCTTGTTGGATATCTGTATGCATATTAACTACAAACTAAATACAATCAGGGGCATTTAAGAACACAATATTTAATCAATTTAACTTTGTCATCTATGAATTTTTCTATATATAGCCCGATGCCCTAATGCCGCAAAGGGTGGCCACAGACAAAATGCCTCCAAGTCACTCTGAATTTTTACTCGAGTGGTGTTCATAGGTTAGGGAGTGAAAACGGTACTCAGAATTAGAATAAGTCACTAAAATTATCGATACAGGCGAAAACAATTATCAGTTTTTTTTTTTTTATCGACACTGACATTCTTGTCGCAGATTTTACAAAGACAACCCAACCTAGCCTTCAAGAGTAAAATAAATATAATTACATACTGCCATGGGAGAAACTTCTTAGAATTGCCAAAAATGCCGAAAGAAATGGATCAATTTCTTGTAATTCTGGTATTGGCTGAAACTATAATGGAAACTAAAAGTCCACTGCAAAAGTAAGATTATAGAATTGTAAGTGTTTTTAATTGTTTATGGAGGAGAAACTGCTTATTTTACATGTTCTAATTTAGGCACATACTCATGCCGTTTATGTAAAGTCTTGTAATTTTTCATTTTCATTTACCATCCAAGTTTAGCCAGAGTAAGATGAGAGGCCCACATATAGCAGTCAGTTTCTGCCAGAATATAAAGAATTCAGATTCATATCATTTTTTCCAGAATAAGATGAACTTTGTCCCATTTTCCATCACTTGTCAGAATCGAGCCCTATTTCCTTTCACTTTTGTTAAAATACAATAAAAGCGGATCCCCATTTCCCTTGTCAGTTTTGTCAGAACATGAAAATTAGAGTTAGGTTTTTGTAGCCTGGAAATACCTACCTGGGGGGTTTATGTAGGTCTCGTACTTTTAAATCTGTGGGTTTGTGTGGTTCAGAGGGGCAGATGAGATAGGCATAGTGTTTTAATAATATGGCCAGGCAGCTAAAAGTTGTTAGACAGTAGGGCAGTACTGGTCTGCATATAATAGAGGTTAGTACTGTAGCAGCAAGAAATCGTTACAGTACTTACCATTACTGTACTGATCTTGCTTACAATATCAAGGTTAGTACTGTAGCAGCATGAAATTGACAGCACTTACCATTACTGATCTTCCTTCAGATATATACCAAGGTTAAGACTGTAGCATTGTTTTCAGTTAGATCAAGCCAAGGCAGCAAGAAATTGTGAGGGACATCTTGCCAATAATACGGAGTTTAGGACTACGATGTTTTTTCAGTTTGGTTAGATCCCATTATGCTTGCCTTGTGTAAATGTGGCAAGAGTGTATGGAAAAGTAATGGTCACTCAGTATTTTTGAACAGTTCTTGCCTTTATAATTGTTGCATTTCTCGATACAAGAATAGGCTGTGTCCATCTTGAGCCATAGACTACTACCAAAAATAATCGGGACCAAATCAGTTCTAATATTACTACATAAACTAATGCTACTTTTCATATCTAATTATGATAAAGGTTGATATAACTGGTTCAATGTAGATACATTGGGTCAAGGGCCACTTAGCCTAAAATCTCACACTTCCCTTTTTAAGTTTGCCTTTTGCACCCCCATTAGTACCATGCTTTCCAATTAGGGGTAGTATCTTTGCTGCTCAGTTCAAGTAATTTCAGTATTTGTCAATGTATCCTTGCCAAACATTCAAAATCAAAAGCTTGAGTATGTTATTACTCAGTGTTGCATGCTGCATTCTTTTTTGCACTTGGACTGTCATTTTTTGGTGGGTGTTGGTGTTGCAGTGGCCTGGCATATATGAAATGGAATGAAGGTGAGTCACAGCAAATGTAAACACTGGGTAGCCATCTTAACTCGAATGTCAGTTGGCTCGTGGGAAACGTACACAGTTATCGTATTAGGAAATTTCATCATTATTGCAAAACTGGGTAGACTTTTAGGACGTTCTGTTGACATATTACTTACAAAACTTGACAGGTTTAATAGTGGAAATTTTTCTATCCATAGCCAGACTCCTAAATCCTGTAAGGGGCGGCTACACACAAATCCATGTCGTCCTGTCCTTTGCCGTTTTGCTGCCCCTCCACCCCACATCCCCCTCTCATATTTTATAATTAAGTGCTTTCATTCAGACTTTCACCCAATTCTATTTTATTGCATTCATGATTGTTGTTAAAGATTTTTTATTTTCTCCATTAATATTTTGAATCTTGACTCTTACATGCCGGGTTTTCTTTCAGGATTGACAGACAAGATTGGAGAGAATCCAGAGTGGAAGAGAGTCCTTGAGTGGAAGCCAGAGTGGAATAGAAGGATCATGATGAGCGGATAGGAACGGAACAGCCTCAAAAGGAGTGGATAGGAACGGATCAGCCTCCGTAGTGGACAGGAACAAAACCCTTGAAAATGAAGACAGGATTGAGGACAGAAGGCAGTCTGTGGCATTAGCAAGATGTCAAAAAATTCCTGGTAAGAATTTGAATGTTGCATCACTTATTCTTCTTTGCATACCAGTCAGTTTAGCTTGTTATTGCTAAGAAATTTGCCTCTTTGGTGATAGGTCAGTTTAGCCTCATTTTAGTGACGTCTTTTAAGTTTATTCCTACTGCTTCCATACAGTTTTGATTTAGGAAAGGCCATAGTTATTTCACGTTAACTTGGCTCTATAATTTTCACCTTAAGATTGCTCTACATTTTTCATCTTGGCTCTGTCTGTAATCCTTTTGCCTTAACTTGGCCCAGTCTGTAGTTCTCACTGTAACTTGGCTCTATAATTTTAAGCATAACTTAGCTGTCTGTCTGTCTCACCTTCACTTGGCCCAGATTTCTTTAGCAGCTTCTTTCACATTAACTCAGACTTAGAAATACAATGTTAAGGATCTGTCCTTCCCATAGTACCTTTGACACCTAATTGCAGTTCTCCATGCTGCTTGATGTCTGGCTGCCTCCCTATTCAGTCCTCTATTCCTGAAGCCACACTGACATTGTTCCAGGTCTTTGTCAGTCTGCCTTTGTCAGTCTGCCTTTACCTCTACCCCTGACACAGTTCACTCCCTGTGCACCCAGTTGTGGTTTAATGTATGGACTGAGGATAGACCCATGGGTTAGGCTCCACTTGCTCATGCCATAATTGGTTTGAACATAACTCCATGTATTAATAGGTTAGCGAAGCCCCCTAACAACTATTCCTGTCATATTGCTTACTGTTCCCAGTGCTACATAATTCATTATTGCCAGACTCTGCATAGGTAACATACAAAAAGATAGTGTGGAAGAGTTGATATATGTTAGACATATGTGATGGAAGAAGTTAAGAGAGCTGTTGCCTCTCCTGACATTGAGAGGGCTCTCCCCATGTGCTAAGGGATATTTGTATGTGGCATGTGTTAGGAGTGATGCTGTATGGTAGTAAGACCTGGGCAGTAAAGGAAGAGGATATTTGCAGGCTCAAACGTACAGAAATGACGATGATTAGGTGGATGTGCAGTGTGTCCCTGAGTGCAAGGCCTGGGGGGGCTGGGTTTACGATGGAAGAGTTGAGAGGTAGGATGGGACTGGAGTATATTGATGTTATAAGGAGGGGTAGACTGAGATGGTTTGGGCATGTGGAGAGGATGGGGGATGATAACTGGGTGCAGAAAGTGAGAAATGTGAACGTTGGGGTTAGGGTTGCAAGATGTAGACTGACGAAGACCTGGGACGATGTCATTGACTATGACCTCGGATAAGGGACTGAATAGGGAAGCTGCCGGAGATGGAGCAGCATGGAGAGCCATCATTAGGTGACAAGGCCTTCAAAAACAAAGGAATGATATCAAAGAATAAAGCAGTTTGGAAGAGGGGTTAGGGAGCCTTCTTACCTAATGAGAGTATGGACCTTGGTAATTTTACTCTTGCTTTCACCTGACTGTCACTCTTGTGTTTTGTTGTTTAGTGCCAG